>MJUU01004433.1:4108-52985 GCA_002080025.1 Modiolus philippinarum | reverse complement strand
TTTCGGCAACTGTTTTCCAATTTTTAGATCCGAGTTGCACTGACGAGATGTAAATTCATCGAAATGGGGCCTTATATGCAACAGGGAAATTCAAATTAAGTGTTGCGTGTCACTCAAATTGTTGTTGTCAAATTCCTCAGTGGAAAGATGTTCTCGATAATATCACATCCTAAGACTTTAACTCAGTTGGTCTTTGACTTCAGACGCATAAAATTTATTTTTCAAGACCTGTATAAGCATATTAACATGCTTATCCTGAGGATTAAATAAGATTTTCAAGTTTGTCGCTGTTTTTAGACGTTATATATGAATTTTTACACGACTAGTATTTTCTTCATCAAGAAGATCCTTGGAGCTTATTCCGCCTTTTAGCTGATTTTTGGGAATTGTCGATTGACAAAAAAACGTCAGCTCATCCTGCCCATCTTTTGGATGACACACAAAGACTTCTCAGGTTTTGTTTTGGTTTGTGTATTTTCACTAGTTATTTATTTCATTTCATTTCATAGAGTAAAGTAGAGTAGACAATTAATATGGAACTTTGGATTTTTTTTCCCTCCCGTCTGCTCCAGCGAGATCCAATAATCACGGGGCTAAATGGGTAGGGAGAGGAAATTTACCAGCCAATCTCCAGTCTTGTACACCCTTCCGAGGAAGTAATATTTCGGCAACGGTTTTCCAATTTTTAGATACGAATTGCACTGACGATATGTAAATTCATCGAAATGGGGCCTTATATGCAACAGTGAAATTCAAATGAAGTGTTGCGTGTCACTCAAATTGTAGTGGTCAAATTCCTCAGTGGAAAGATGTTCTCGATAATATCACATCCTAAGACTTTAACTCAGTTGGTCTTTGACTTCAGACGCATATAATTTTTTTTTTTCAAGACCTGTATAAGCATATTTACATGCTTATCCTGAGGATTAAATAAGATTTCCAAGTTTGTCGCTGTTTTTAGACGTTACATATGAATTTTTTACACGACTAGTATTTGCTTCATTAATAAGATCCTTCGAGCTTATTCCGCCTTTTCGTTGAGTTTTTGGAATTATCGATTGACAAAAAAACGTCAACTCATCCTGCCCATCTTTTGGATGACACACAAAGACTTCTCAGTTTTTGTTTTGGTTTGTGTATTCTCACTAGTTATTTATTTCATTTCATTTCATTTCATAGAGTAGAGTAGAGTAGACATTTTAATATGGAACTTTGGATTTTTTTCCTCCCGTCTGCTCCAGCGAGATCCATCAATCACGGGGCTAAATGGGTAGGGAGTGGAAATTTTCCAGCCAATCTCCAGTCTTGTACACCCTTCCGAGGAAGTAATATTTCGGCAACGGTTTTCTAATTTTTAGATCCGAGTTGCACTTACGAGATGTAAATTCATCGAAATGGGGCCTTATATGCAACAGTGAAATTCAAATGAAGTGTTGCGTGTCACTCAAATTGTAGTGGTCAAATTCTTCAGTGGAAAGATGTTCTCGATAATATCACATCCTAAGACTTTAACTCAGTTGGTCTTTGACTTCAGACGAATATATATATATATATAGGTATTGTAAAGAAAAATGATTTTGGTACATCAAATATTAGTCTAACATTTTCATCCTTCACAGGACTTTTCAAGACTAGCGACGTCGTTAGGCGACGTCGCTATGGGAAAATCTGTGACGCAACGTCGTTGTATCCGAAAACGTTCTAAACAGAATTTAATCTTGCGCTTAATACTTTCATGAACTTCTTTTCCAACTGTTTTCGGTACTCTCCTGTTTTGCCGGGACACTTGAAAAACGGGGATATTTTAAATTTTCCATTAGCACATCTCTAAATGTTCGCTAAGAGGTATTTTTCTATATTGGGGTTGCCGAATCTGTTGTTTGTGCACACGCACGCTTTCACAAATACTATTTCCGGTCTGACCAAAATAGTTTTCACGGCAATTTGTACATGTAATACAATATATTAAATTTTCGGGTTTACAATTCATATCTGTATTCACCGTAAAAAGGTACTCAGCAAAGGTCTTATTTTTGTCCAGTGCCACCCAAAATAAACATATATCAACTCGATACAGACCTAGACAGCTTCTCCCGTAGATTACACTTAAAAGACTATTTTCATGAGCAAGAGAGGAAGAACTCTTTTGAAGCTGGTCTAAATGAACCAAATGAGAACGATAATGACGATACCCCCATACATAAGTTCAAAAAGAAAAGTCAATTGAATCCACCAAAAAGCAAAAACGAGAATCTAGAAAATTTCATTAAATAAGTTAAACATTAAATTTTATCGTACATCTCTACTAACAACAACAGATACAACAATTTGACAAGACATGAAAAGAAAGCATTGAAAGACCTAGAACAAATGGATGAAATTATTATAAAACCTGCTAACAAGGCAGTGTTGTAGTTGTCATGAACAAAGACGACTACGTAGAGGAAGGTAGAAGACAGTTGTTTAATACTCGCTTTTATAAACAACTAGATTCCGACCCAACATAATCTATTGCCGAAGAAATAAGAACTTCCTTTGCAGAAATGAATGAAAATGGACATATTGATGATGACACCTATCAATATTTGCTTCCACAGAAATGTACACCCGGTAAATTTTACCTACTCCCGAAACTTCATAAGGAAGGTATTCTTTGGAGACCAATTGCATCACCTAACGGTCATCCAACTGAAAGAATTTCTGAGTTTGTTGATTTTTTAACCTACGACCGCTTGTACACAAACTCCCTTCGCATCTACAGGACACTACTGATTATCTCTGGAAAATTAACAGCTTGATTCCCTGTCCAGAAAACACCATCTTGGCTACTATGGATGTATCGTATTTATATACAAATATTCCAAAGGATGAAAGTATACAATGTACAAGTCTGGGAAAAAGCATGGAACTCTAGACAAGATTAAAATCCACCAACATAGTGCCTTGTCAAGTTACTCACTCTTGTTCTGGGGAACAGCAATTTTGTATTCACCGAGCAACATTATTTGCAAGTTAACGGAACAAGTATGGGAATCAATCACCATTATGTGCAAATATTTTCATGGGAAACCTTGAACAAGATACCTTGTCTACAGCTCTATTCAAACCAATGTCTTGGTTGCGTTTCATGTACGATATTGACATCAAATGGAATGGATCAAGGGAACAACTGGATCATTTTTTTCAACATTGTAACAATTTTCACTACTCCATCAAATTCACATTTGAGTCCTCAACAACGAAATTAGCATTCTTGATACCACTACAACCTTTGTCAACGGTAACATCAAAGCTGATCTCCATACGAGGAAAACCGACAAACATCAATTCTTATCTCCAAAAAGCTGTAACCCCATACATTGTTCTCGCAGTATCCCTTATATAGCCGGGGAAAACGTGTGAAACGTACATGCTCGGAGAAACACCTAAAATTCACCGTTTATAAGAACTAAAATAACACCTACTCAATGGGTGTTATTATAACAAAAATATCGACAGTGCTTTTGAAAAGTGAACAATGTTGATCGCAACTCTTTGCTTGCATACAAAGATAAGAGCAGTCAAAATAAAAGAACACCCCTTGTTGTAACTTACCATCCATGTCCTCAAGTACTGCCATCTATAATTCGTAAGAATTGGAGTTTAATCGAGAAAGATCCAGAATTACCAGTTATGGCTTATAGAAAACCAAAAAGCATACGAGATATCCTAGTAAGATCCAAAATAATGAATAAACGACAATCACCAGGTTGTTAAAATCCTTGCAAACGTAACAATAGTCCCCATGCACCCCCATGCACCCCTTTTCCCAACCCCGAACTTTTTTTAAGTCCGCTTACATCCCTCTTAAAAAAACATCTTAACAAGAGCATAACCTGCAATCACTGGTGGAACAAGGCCCATTTTTATACCCATACTAACCGAAATTTTTGGAAAATTTCATTTTTCGTTCAAGTTTTCTTTCAGTTGCTTTAAAATGTTGACCAAATGCTTCCCAGTTATAAAAATGGTTGCTTATTGTATAAGCTTTACAAAAAACCCAAATTTTTACAATTTCTATGCCCAATACGTTTCATAGCGCCATTAAACGTACCCCTACCCCTATGAAATATTGACGAAAATTTGATATTTTCATTGAAATTGATTACGTTTGATGGTCTAGAGAACCCGAAGTGCAATCTTAATTCCCAATTCTAAAAATTGTTCATAGTTTTTCAATCATATTTTTAATGCCCAAAGATTTGTTTACAAATAGACCAAATAAATGGATCTTTGAATATTTCCGATTTTGACAAAGTTTTGTCATTCTTTTGCCTAATATTATTTTGGAAAACAAATATCATTTAAAGTAGGCATAAAATGAAAGCTTATTATTTGCTCTACAACTATTACAAATAATGGCCATTTTTATGAAAATTAAACATCATACATGTACATCAAAAAACTTACCCATACCCCAACAAATTTCAATTTTTTGTCTATGTTCGCATAAAAATAACCAGAACACGCAATGTCGCATGAATTATATAATGATTTCGTATTTTAACAGCCAACAGTTGACTTAAACTCGATATTTTGCATGAAATTGATGAAAAATGGGAATTTTCCACATTTCAGATGTGTCCAAAGTTCACTGTTAAATCGTTATATATGCCAAATCTGCAGGATATATCTACAGATATGCCAAATAATTGTTCTAAACGATACATTAGTTGTCTTAAATATTTGTTTAGAAAAAAAGGAGTGTTTGATGTGACTCTGAATACCAAAAATCTTATCCCTACCCTCACAAATTTTTCCTGTAAAATGTCATTTTTTTGTCTATGTTCGAAAAAAATGAACTTAAACACGCAAAATGTGTATTGAATATGACATTGCTGCATGAATTACATCACGATTTGGTATTTCCACATCCATTTATTGACTTAAACTCAACATTGTGCCCGAAATTTATGAAAAATGGTAATTTTCAACATTTCAGATTTGGGCAAAGTTCACTGTTAACCCGTTTTAATATGGCAAATCTGGAGGATATATCTGCAGATATGCCAATTAATTGTTCTTAGCGATATGTGAGTTGTCTTTAAACAGTGTTTAAAATTTCAAGGAGTGTTTAGTGTGACTCTGAATACCGAGACTCTTACCCCTACCCGTACAAATTTTCCCTAAAATTGTCAATTTTTTTGTTTATGTTCGCATAAAAATAACCAGAGCCCACAAAATGTGTAATATATATGACAATGTTGCATGAATTACATCATGATGTGGTATTTCAACAGCCACTTTTTGACTTAAACTCAATATTTGTCCAAAAAATGGAATTTTTCAATATTTAGATTTATCCAAAGCTCATTGTTAAATCGCAATATATGTCAAATCTGGAGGATACATCTGCAGATATGCCATTTAATTGTTCTCATCGATGTATAAGATGTCTTAAAACATTGTTTAGAAAAACAAGGAGTGTTTAATTTGACTCTAAATACCTAAAATCTTAACCCTACCCCAACAATTTTTCCCTAAAATAGTCATTTTTTTGTCTTTAATCGCATAAAATAACCAAAAACACGCAAAATCTGCGTTGCATACAACACTTTTGCATAAATTCTATCATGATTTGCCATTTTAAGTCCCACTTGTCAGCTTACACTCAATATTTGGTACAGAACTGATGAAAAATGGGAATTTTCAGCATTTCATATTTGTCCAAAATTCACTTTTAAATAGTTATATATGGCAAATCTTGAGGATTTATCTGCAGATATGCCAATTCATTGTTCTAACCGATATATAAGTTATCTTAAAACAATGTTTAGGAGTGTTCAATGTGACTCTAATACCGAAAATTTTCCCCCTACCCCCAGAAAATGATGCTTAAAAATTCTTAAATTTGCTTGTCTGTACATATATATGAACAAAACAAAATTTTTGGGTTCAAGTGCTGCTGATGAGGAATTTGTTTCCGGAATGGCCTTACAGCTCATTTAAATTATTGCAGTTGTAGTTAACATATGTGTTGTGGTGTCATGTTCATTTACCCCATATCATTTCATAAAAAATCATACTAATGTTTTACTTTCTTTTTAAAAAAATGCATTTGATACATCGCAATATGCAATTTTAATGCCAAAATATGGGTTAAATTGAACATTTTGGGCGATTTTCGTGAAAAATGGGAATTTTCAGCATTTGGGAATATACATAGTTGTATAACTGCCCATAAACCATGCACATGATCTTTTTTGTGATATATGGGAGTCTCTGTGTACTTTGGTGTTTGACATGATATGTTATTGGACCTTTATACAAATCTGGACGTAGCCTTCAGATTCAGGGCAAGCTCGCCTTGACAAATATTTCATTTCTTTTTAAACGCAGTGCTCTTGTATCTAGCAGTTTACCCGTATCTGGTTTCATTGTTACATGTATGTTTAATGACTGTAATGAAACAGGATAGAGAAAGAGAAAGTTGGAAACCTCTGACTTTTGATGGTACCGGAACCAAGTCAAGCTATCAAGAGTTCCTATCGTTTTTACAACCGTCCTTTGTCTTTCAATTGTTGTTTTGTTGTCCGGTTCTCTTCTAGTCTCCCATTGTAATTTTTAGTTACTGAAGGTGTTTCCTGTTATCTTGTGGACTAAAATTAATTTCCATAATATCAACGGAGTACTGGACGCCTCAGTCGACGAGGTTGTGAAGTTAATGTATGAGCGGACTGACATAAAAACAAAGCTGAAAATAAATGAATCTCAAAATAAAGCTTTAAAATATATGATCTTCATAATGAAAAATCCTCTGTGATGATTATAATCATTTTCTGCTCGAAAACGCAATAATTTACGTTTCTGAATTACATTGTAGTTGAGGAGGGGGGGTTTAGTGTCCAATTAACCTGTTTATTTCTATCGCTAGCTTTTGCTAGTGCCGGTACCAAGTCCGGCTGTCCCGAGTTTCTATCGTTGTTTATATTTGCCTGTTGCCATATTTGTGTTCTTCCTGTGATTGTAGCATTTATTTGTATTTTTCAGCCATTGTAGATGGTTCCCATTATCTCTTTTTATTTCCTTGAAAATAAAGCTGAATATCACTCCAAATTCATGATGTTTGATAAGTCATAGTATAATTCTTTTAAAGGGGATATGCTGCCTTCTGCTTTTAATGGACGGGTGTGCAAACCAGATTACCTATACTGTTTTTGTATTGATTGATTGATTGATTGATGTTTTACGCCAACTTCAGCAATATTTCAGCTATATTGTGGCGAGAACAGTTAAATATATTAAAAAAATTTAATAAATAAATATATAAAATATAAATATAAAACCATTACAGCTTTATACAAGTAAAACCGGTGGGTAAAATATAAAAACATTATACGAGAATTGTAAGTTTAATTGTTATGATATTAGAACTTTCAGATAAATCCATTTAAATCTTATAAAATAAGTTGATTGCTTTTAAAAATTGAACGATTTTGTCGCCAGCGACATTTGTAAATAGGTCTTTAAGACAATCAGCAGAATAAAAATCACGCCTGATATCGGCAACATCTACACAGTCAATTAAAACATGTTGAATTGTATAAGGACAATTGCATGGAACACATTCAGGTCGGTCATCACTGTTGAGGATAAAACTATGTGTTGTTCTAGTATGTCCAATACGACATCTGGTCAACACTACCTGTTCCCTACGGTTTTTACCGCAGGAACTGACTTGTTTTCCGACGTCTGACTGTATTCCATGCAGTTTATTATTTATTTGCAGATCCCATTTGGCCTGCCATAACTTGAAAATGTATTTAAGTATTAAAGGCTTCATGTCAGTGTACGGTACTGGACAATCCGCCATCTCGTCATCTAGTGCATCCTTGGCTTCCTGGTCAGCAACTGTGTTTCCATAGATCCCCACATGACAAGGGATCCAAACATAAATGACTTCTTTGCCTAATATTACAAGTTTTTTGTAGAATTCGGCTATTTTCAAAATAATTGGGTGTTCAAAATGCAATGTAATTAATAAAATACTAGTCGACGATACCACTTGTGCTGTGTGCGCGAGAGTGCATGTTTGCTAACATTGTTTTACTTTCGTGCTCACTTGAACATTGTTTATGCAAAGTCTGGTTATTGTGGTGTATTTTTTTTTCGTTTTTTTTTTTTTGTTTTTGTTTTTTAGGTTTTTTTTGTATATGGCAATTGCAAATGACGGAAAATATCGACCTTACTCAAATATATATATGTAATAAAAATATAATACCCTAATACCCTTGTACCATCTCTACTTTTGAAATTGAAACAGTCCAATACTTTCCCATTATGCACCGGGTAAGACTAATATCTTTGCGATATACAGTTCAGTTATCAAAATATGAAATCAATTTAGATTTGAAACTCAGTGGGCTTACTATCACTCATTTTCCTTTGATATTGTGGATCAGTATCGTTATTTGAAATATGTATCATAATATGACATAAAATTTGGAATTAAAATAGTATTTTTCTTTTATGTTTTGATATAAAAAAATCTTTGTTTAATTTTCTGGCTGATTTTGCTCGAAGGCCCGAGTGAAGAATTGCCTCACTTGACGCCGATGGCGTCAACAGTTTTGAAAGATCCTATCTTCTGAAACCTCTGAATCATAACTAACCAAAAATTAACAATTTGGGCATTTCCTATATTTTGGTCTTAATCGGCTTCTGGCTATTGTATTAGAATCTGTAATTTTGAAATCCATAGACCAAACAAAATAAAAAAGAACAAAGACGTGAACTTCCTCATCCAAGATGGGTGCCAGCGTGGAAAAAAATTAACACAGGACCATATGGGAATTGCATTCAAAGATATTTTCCTCTTGAATCAACTTTACTGAATTCAATCATAATATTCTTTGGGTGGAACCATTAAATTTTAATAATAATTATATTGGTATCTCATACTAGAAAGCTACAAGCAATGAAACTATCCAAATAAGGATCCTACGGGAAAATGTTTTAATATGATCTTTTTAGAAACTTTGCCATTTGGTCCTTCTTTAATAGTTATGATATGTAGCTCACCTGGCGCCAATAGGAATTCAAAGATTACTGCCACCGCGGATCTAAGATAAACATTGTACACAAAAGACAAAAAATGTAATCAGAAATGGTGAAATAGGGAATAGCGTTGTTCTATCTATGATAACATTTCGTGAATAAAAGCAAGACGCCTGGTGAGCGATACAGACCCGTGTTAGCCCCTTGTTTTTCAAATCTAATAAAAAGAAGTCTCTGCAAAGAACTCGCTCATTTCGCATATCATTATGCCTCTGAGCGATTCTGTACTGTGTGCACAAAACATGAAACATTGTACTAGATTCACTAGATTCCAGTCCTTTCATTTCAGCTTCCGCTACATAGACGATGTACTTTCTCTTAATAATCCTAATTTTAAGGAGTATTTACATCAGATCTATCCAAATGAGCTCGAAATTAATGAAACAACTGAAACACCTATTTCAGCTTCGTACCTAGATCTTTTATTGTATATTGACGAAGATGGACGTTTGAAATGTAAGCTATATGACAAACGTGATGATTTTAACTTCCCCATTGTGAACTTTCCCTTTTTTGGCAGCAATATACCTACCTCTCCAGCCTATGGAGTGTACATTTCACAGTTGATTCGTTACTGTCGAGCATGTAATTTGTACAGTGATGTTTTGAACAGAGCAAAAACACTGTCCCAAAAGCTGCTTAGTCAGGGATTTGTTCAACCTTTGTTAATTTCATCCCTCAAGAAATTCTATGGTCGTCACCATAGCATCATTGCAAGATATGACGTTTCAGTATCCCAAATGAAAGCGGACATTTTCAGCTAGATTCACGTCTTCCCGGATTTGACTACCGACTTTGACATTTTCCCGGATTGAATCACTCACAGTGTGACGGGTGCTGTTAACACAGCAGGACATTCTTACCCTTCCAGAGCACCTGATGTTACTCTCAGTTTCACTGGAGTTCACACTGTGAGTGCCTTTGTTCTGAATGTCGTGATTTCTGTTTCTGTGCTTTGTGTCTGTCTTGCGTCGTTGTTTTTGTTATTAGTCTTTGGACTTCGATTTTTGCGAATTTCACTCCTTTGTTCCTTCGGTATTCTACTGGCGTTGTTTGATAGCAATATAATTTAGGTGTACAAATCATGAAGTTTTACAGCTGGTTCAGATTTGAAATCAAACATATTTTGTTGATTTCGAGATTTGTAAATTATATAAACGTAAAATTAAGAAATCGTTACCCTCTCGTCTCCTAGGAAAACAGATTACATCAGAAAGCATCGTATTCTTATCAGTGTAAACTTCATTACTTATGGATGAATAATAAAGTAGGACAACAGCATGTCCTTGTCATGAAACGAAATCATTTTTTAATGAAGATAACAGATTAAGGTAGATAGACAGTAATATTCATATCCATGAAATTTTGTTGTAAGTCGGCACAATTGAAGAAACAATCCTACTTGCCCAAATCTGATATAAAAAGTATTGGTCACCATGCTTGCTTTGTCCAGAATTGAGATAAAAGTCTGCTCTAACTTTATCGGCATAGTGCATAGTGATATCGGATGTTGAACATGTTGAATAATATATATATTGATTTTTTTTCATTTTTTTTTATTCTTTATTTTATTTCTTTATTTCATTTTATTGTTATCATTTTTTTTTTTTGTAAATTGGGCTATGTATTTGTTATTTTTATAAATATTGTTTTCTTAGCAATTTATACGATGAATTACTAAAATATTTCAGATAGGTCATTTCTTCTTATTGATTGATTGATAAGTAAGAGTGTTACTCTACTGAGCATTTCATAGCTATCTAGAAAATAAAGAACTGAGTAGATGATAAAAATATATATTGAAAAGAAAGAGAAAGAGTTCGGGATAAACGGGACGAGTTTTGATTGCCACTGAAAGATGGGAATATACGAAACTATATAATATAATGATAGTAGCAATAAGCTGGAAATAAATTTGATCTGTCTATATGCTTTCCGATTTTTTTTTTTTTTTTTTTTTTTTTTTTTTTTGGGACTTGAAAACTTGCAATATCTTAATTGAGGAAAAATTTGTAAAAACCTAAGGAGTATCTTCCTCTTTTATAGCTCTGTCCGTAGTTGATTTTGGTTTTCCTCTTATACCCTATGGTAATTAGTTTTCTATCAGCTTTTACACACACTTTGGTTTATCGATTTCCAAATGTTTTGAATTGATCTGCACTGAATTGATCTGCACATAAATTGTCGAAATGCGGATATGAAGAAAATAAATTCACAGTAACTTCGGTATTTTGTTATTTCAAATAAACTGAGTGACAGTTTTGGAACTATCCCTTCAGTTGTTGTCGTGGTATTGGTATCCAGATTTTTCATATATTTTAAAATTTCATTAATCTTCAAAGACTTTGATTAGCACGATTCGAGTGCACTTCGTAAAAACCACAGGCAACAAAGTAAGTTCTATATTCTATCTACTAATAAGACATTGTATAAGAGGGTTTATAAATTTAGTGAAACCGGCATATGTACCTGTAGTATAAAATTGATGAAATCAAATATTATCAGGATCAACGGCAATATCGTAGTGTAGACAGATTTAAATTTTTAAAGTTTGTAATAAAGTTAATTGTACTGTAAGAAAATTTTCCTTTTTTTGTTGCTGTTATGGTATATCCGAGAAGAAAGTTCTATAATCTAATGTCTAAGATCGAAAAAAGTGTAAGTGTGCAAGTTTTTTCTTGAAGTTCTGCTTACTACTTTTTTCAGTACAATTTTAGCAAAAGCATGTTTATGATTATCTCAATGTCTCATTGGTGTCTGGTAATTGATGAAGTTCCTGGAAACTGTTTACTTTTTTTTTCTTTTTTTTTCTGTGTCTTCATAGCCAATATGTACAATATATATTTGACTGATAAAATGTCTTTGCTAATAATTATAAGATATCATTTCAAAAGATAAGTATGCAATAAAGGAATAATGCTGCTCAATAAAACGATAGTACGCTTTCGACTCTATGTCGATCCCGACTTTAAAAAATTACATTGTCTTTTTTTTTCACTCCATAGAAATTGAAGTCAATTGTTGACTCTAAAGTAAGCAAACTGTTTTATCGACACTCTATCAGCAAGGTCAGCTTTCGATACTATATCAAACAAGGCAAGTTTTTACCTCAGTACAAAACTATGTTAGTTTCAACCTGCTTACTAAGTAAACGCTATTGTCGTCCCGATTTAGAATCATTTTCAAGGAGATACGAAGAGAAGTCAATTCGTAGCTCTTTGTTGGGTAAAATTAGAGTTGACTATTCAAAACGTTCCGTTGTTAGTCTTTTTTTTTACTGCTGTATAGCAATACATTTTTGCATGGTTCTATTTTTCCCCTACCTTTGTGGTTTGTAGAAGTGCAAAAATAAAATCTCGAGAGAATAAAGTTTGTTTACCAGTTCATATCTTTGTTCTTTAAAGCATATTGTATTCGATAATTCATGACCGCTGCTAAGTTATACCCCTCATTGCAGAACGAATAGCGAAATTCAACACCCACGAAAATAACCCTGTATACAGTACTCCCATTACCTCTGATGTTTTTGAGTGTCAAGTTTACTTTAACAGACTCGTAAATTAGTCGAAAATGAGTTTGAAGAATTTAAATTAACTGCCATTTTCGAATCATACCCCAATTGTTATTGAGTTAAAACCGAAGCTGTTTCTGGTTTCAGTATATGTATTAACTGATCTTGTTCTTCGCTTATTTTTGTATCAAATAGAAATGATTTTAGGCAGTCATTTATTATCACTAGGTCGATGTCTCTCCTCTTTCTAAGCTTTTAACCTACATCTTGACAGCCGTAAAAGAGGGCCTTCAAAAATACTGTGATACTAGCTTTCAAAAAGTGGTGTAAATGAAATGTGGATATTAAAAAACTCGTAAGATCTGCTTGACATCCTAAGATCAAGATCATCATTGCATTGTAACAGCATTAAAACTGTTGACTTCTCCACACTTTATACTACCATTCCTCATGAACAACTGAAATCGCGACTGAAAGACATAATCCATAGATATTTCTCCCGTATGAAGGGCGAACGAAGATTTAAGTACATTGTCATAGGCAGAGAACAGGCATACTCAGAATCACAGAAAAACTACACGGAGGAAGAAGTGATTACAATGGTAGAGTTACTGATTGACAATATATTTGTCCAGTTTGGAGGATTTGTTTTTCAATTGACAATTGGAATTCCAATAGGCACGAACTGTGCACCTCTTTAAGCTGATCTGTTTCTCCACTCTTATGATGCAGAATTCATTAAAGGGCTTCTTCAAAATAAAGACCAAAAAATGGCCCAGTCCTTTAATTTCAGTTTCCGTTATATAGATGATATTTAATTACTAAACAACCCTCGCTTTGGTTTTTTTCTTCATCTCATTTATCCAAAAGCGCTTGAAATTAAGGATACTACAGATACTTCCACATCGGCCTCTTTCCTTGACCTTCATCTTGAAATTTACAACAGAGGTACATTACAAACTAGGTTGTACGACAAACGCGATGACTTCACTTTTCCAATAGTAAACTTCCTTTTCTTTGTGGCAACATTCCAAAAGCACCAGCATATGGAGTTTACATCTCACAACTCATTCGCTATTCAAGGGCTTGTGGTCGATAAGCGACTTCCTTGATAGAGCCCAGTTGCTTACAAATAGACTACTTAAGCAAGGGTACGTTACCAAAAACTTAAAGTCATCACTACAGAAGTTTTACGGTCGACATCTTGTCGATTGTTGCGGGATATCTGTTTCCCGGATGACAACAGATCTTTCCCTCTACAACTAAATATAAAAAAAAGGAAATGGGGTAAATGTCAAGAAGACAACATCCCATATCCATGTTAAAACGACCAAAAACAAAACATCTAGGGGTCACCATATGGTTTGTTTTTACTCTATCGGATTTGACTTTACTACCGGAGTTGACATGTTCAACGCGGCGGGTGTCTTATAAGAAGAAGGAGATGCTTACTCTACCGGTACGCTTGACCTCACCCATGGTTTTTAATGGGTCCGTGTTGTTCATCTGTGTTTTACGATAGGATATGGAGTAAATGAACATGAGACCATAACACATATGTTAACTCCAACTGCAATAATTTTAATGAGCTGTATGTGTGTCTTCACTTTTTCTTTTTTGTCCCGTTCTCAAGTGGTGTCCTTGTTTATTAGTGTTTCCTATGTTGCCTTTGTCCATGGATTGTTCGTTCTTTGACTGACGGTTCGGTTCTCACTTACTCTAGTGGCTTTCACTTTTTGAATAATGCAAAATCTTATTGTAACGTTCATTTTCATTGGTCAACGTCATGAATAGGAAACGGAAATACTTTTATATATTTCTGTTTGCCCATTAATCCTTACCGCCAAAAGTAGTGCAGCAATGAAGCCGTCGTTAACATGGTACACTCAGTTTCTTCGTACAAAATTGAATTATAAGGATTAAACGCTTTTTTAGGAAATTATGTATGTATAAACTCCGGCAGCTCACTCACAAACTTCACATAAAGTCCTTCGGACTTTATTCAGTTTGTGAGTGAGCTGCCGGAGTTTATACATATAATTTCTTAAAAATGAGTGTTTTATCGTATAATGTATTGACCACTTCGTTATGTATTGACTACTTCGTAATGTATTGACCAATTCGTAATTTTACTTAGTACATAGATGATCATTTCTTTCCACTGTCTACGACCTTTCAATAGCAATTATGGCCCGCTGTTAAGGGAAACCCCAAGATTTGTCAACCCGAGGAGGAAGTTATTTCCCGAGGACTCTTACTAGATTCACTTGATTGCATAATTTAGGTGTGAAAATCATGAAGTTTTACAGCTGGTTCAGATTTGAAATCAAACATACTTTGTTGATTTTGAGATTTGTAAATTATATAAATCATAACCCTCTTGTCAACTTGGAAAACAGATTACATCAGAAAGCATCGTATTCTTATCAGTGAAAACTTCATTACTTATGGATGAATAATGAAATAGGACAACATCATGTGGTTGTCCTGAAATCATTTTTAATGCAGATAACAAATTAAATAGCTGATCATGAATATTAGATATGAAGCTCTTTACAATTCTATTTCACACAAGAATATATCAATAACTTACATGCAGACAAGTGTTTTTTAGTCACTGATTGGTCATTATAGTAATTGTCTCCTGTAACTTTCTGGACATAGTGCATTGTGATATCGGATGTTGAAAAATATACATACTGATTTTATTTATTATTTTTTATTATTATTTTATTCTTTTTTTTATACTTTTTTCCTATTAATTGGGCTTTGTATTTGTTATTTTTATTACAATTATTGTTAACTTTGCAATTTATACTTTATATATATATATTTGTTATTATTGATTGATTGATAAGTTAGAGTTTTACGTCTACTGAGCATTTTTAAGCTATACAGAAAGAAAAGAATAGATGAGAAAAATATATTGAAAAGAAAGGGAAAGAGATGGAAGATAACCAGGACGAGTTTTGATTGCCACTGAAAGATGGGAATATACGAAACTAAATATAATGATAGTAGCAATAAGCTGGTGATAACTAACAAAATACCGAAGGTACTGTGAATTTAGTTTCTGTATATACGCGGACAACATATGTCTCATCAGTGCAGATTAAATCAAAACATTTGGAAATTCATAAACCTAAATATATGTAACTCCTGATAGAAACAAATTACCAATAGGATCTGAATAGAAAAGCCAAAATCCGCTAAGGACAGAGCTTTGCTAGACGGAGATACTCCTTAGTTTTGAACAAAATTTTCTTAAATTAATATATATTTGACTGATACAATGTCTTCGCTAATAATTATAAGTTATCATTTGAAAAGATAAATATTCAATAGAGTAATGATGCTGCTCAATAAAAATTTAGTACGCTTTCGACTCTGTGTCGAACCCGACTTTAAAAATTGCATCGTCATTTTTTTTTCATTCCATACAAATCGAAATAAATTGTTGACCCTAAAGTAAGCAAAATGTTTTATCGACACTCTATCAGCAAAGTTAACTTTCGGCACTAAATCAAGCAAGACCAGTTTTTACCTCAGAACGAAACTACGTAAATTTCAACCTTCTAACTTGGCAAACTCTGTTGTCGTCCCGATACACTTCAGAATCATTTTCAAGGGGATAAGAAGAGAAGTCAATTCTATACTCTATTTTAGGTCAAATAAGAGTAGCCTATTCAAAGCGTTATAATATTAGTCAAATATTTTTAACTCGGAATTGTATAGCAATATTTTTTTTTTATTTTTATTCTTATTTATTTATTTATTTTTTTTTTTTTGTCTTTTTTTCTGTCTTTTTTCTCTCTCTCTCTATCTGCGCGGTTTGTAGAAGGGCAGATATAAAAAAGAAACTCAAGAAATTAGAGTTTGTTTATCTGTTCATATCTTTGTTCTTTATAGAAACAACGGCAGTAGAATACCGAAGGAACAAGGAAAGCGATGACTACAAAAAGCGAAGTCCAAAGACACGGCAAAAACTGTAGCAGATAAAAACAAAGACAAAACAAGGACGTGAGACAGCTACAATTCACGGAAACAAAAAGATAACATTAAGAACTAAGGCACTCATAGTGTGAACTCCCATGAAAACCGGGAGTGACATCAGGTGCTCCGGAAGGCTGAGCATGTCCTGCTCCACTAGCGACACCCATCACACGATCAGTGAGGTATATATTGTTTTGAAAGTTCTGATTTGAGGCTGATTGGAATTGCCATTTTCTAACCCTAAGCCAAAACCAATAAAAATCCATGGTACGTGTTACTACTCTAACCCTCAAACAGTACTAAGGTAAAAAAATGAAAAGCTGTTGTAAGTCTCTTGTGTATTCAAACATTAACCAGGACAAACCAGTAGCCCGAACATCACCAACGAAGACAAAACTAAAATTTTACAGTATAATATACAAGACAACACAAAAAACTAAAACCACTGAGAGTGTGAACTCCCATAAAAACCGAGAGTGACATCAGGTGCTGCGGAAGGGTAAGCATGTCCTGCTCCGCTAGCGGCACCCGTCATACTATCAGTGAGTCAATTCAGGGTTTAGTCACATCCGGTTATGTCAGATCCGTGAAGACGTGAAATCTAGCTGAAAATGTCCGTTTTCATTTGGGACACAGACACGTCATATCTGTCAATAATATCATGATGACGACCATATAATTTCTAAAGGGATGAAAGTAACAAAGGCTGAACAAATCCCTGACTAAACAACTTTTGCTCTAACTAAAAAGTCACTGTATAAACTGCATGCCCGACAGTAACGAATCATCTGTGAAATGTACACTCCATAGGCTGGAGAGGTAAGTATGTTGCTGCTCAGAAAGGGAAAGTTAACAATTGGAAAGTTAAAATCATCACGTTTGTCATACAGCTTAGATTTCAAACGTCCATTTTCGTCAATGTAAATTAAAGGTCTAAATACGAAGCTGAAGTAGGTGTATCGGTAGTCTCTTTAATTTCAAGCTCATTGGGATAGATCTGGTGTAAATATTCCTTGAATTTTGGATTATTAAGAGAAAGTACATCATCTATGTAGCGGAAGCTGAAATTAAAGGACTGGGCTAAATGTTTTTTGTTTTTCCTGTGTAAGCCCTTGTAAAAACTTCGCCTCGTACGAAAAAAGGAAGAGATCAGCTAAAATTGGCGCGCGGTTAGTTCCCATGGGAATCCCGATTGTCTGTTGAAAAACGTAGCCTCCAAAGTCGACAAAAATATTATCTATTAAAAATTCCAACATCTTAATTACGTCATTCTCAGTGCACTTCTTGTTTGACTCAGTGTGGTTCTTTACAAAATATGTTTTGTCTTTCCCTACTACTAAATAAGTGTATCTGCGTTCTCCGTTTTTAGTACAGAAACATTGATGTATCAAATCCGAAATTACTGTTTTCAATTTATTGTGTGGGAGGATAGTATAAAGAGTAGAAAAATCAAAGGTTTGTATGCTGTGGCAATGGGTAAGACTGCCAGAGGAGAGCTGTTCGAGAAGATCTTTAGAATTTTTTGGAATCCATATCTGATTGACGCTGCTCGTGGAGTAGACTTTATCACAGTAACTTTTCAGGCCATCTCTGACTGCGATCAGCAAGGAGCTTAGAAAGTGGCTTAGTGGTGCATCTGGAAGACCACTCAATGAATCTATGTTTGTATGGGTTCTTATGAAGTTTTGGGACCCAGTAGATGCAGGGGAGCTGATTGTAATCATCATCCGCTTTGAAACCAAAGGATGCTAAAACAGAATTGTGATTTTCAATAATCTCCTCCCTTGATATTGTATCCTGATGAACTGTCAATTCCCATCTCCTTAACCAGACGGTCAAGATAGTGTTTTTTACACACGAACAGTATGTTGTTAGAAACTTTGTCTGCAGGGACAATGACGTAATTTTCAGGGAGGTTGTCCATATTTTTTCTAACGAGGGGATCTTCAAATATACCGGGATTGCCGGCTGGATTTCATTGATGTTTTCAAATGCCGAATACGATCCACAGTTAACGACTTAATGGACCTGATCCAGTCGGACAGCGTCTCGACATCTTCTTTCTCTTTCTTTGCCCACTTCCTCGTATAGTCCTCAACTGCATCCATCAAAATTTTGAAGTAGTACTTCCAGTTGATATGCCGGGGTTCATTTATAAAATGTTTCATTCGAATATTGATGATCACTGCAAATTTATACCCTTCGTTCCAGAACGAATAGCGAAATTTAAAACCCACGAAAGTAACCCTGTACACAGTATTCCCATTACGTCCGATGATCCTAGGCAGTTATTTCTTAGCACTTATTCGACGTCTCTGCTAGTAGCTGTCACTTTTTGAATGTATTGACTACTGGTCTTAAAAACCAGTTTTCTTTGGAACTAGTAACACAATCTTAATTTCGTAAATTTTGTTGAAAACCTAGAAATATCTCTGTCCTTACCTGAACTTGGCTTTAAAGCAAATTGAATATTTGATCTCTATCAGTGTATATAAAATAAAAGCGTTGTTCCTTTGCTTGTTTTTTACCATGTATTTGTAGAGACTTTGTCTCATGTGCATTTACTCCATATCCTTTTATTCACATCACTTGGAGTATGGTCTTCAGAATGTTTTGCATTTATCTGCACTGAAGATATATAAATTGTCAGAATTGACATCTGCAGAAACTTAGTTTCCAGTAACTTCTCTATTCATTTATTTTTGCCATATTGATTTGCAATGATATTTTGTCTGATTATTGTTATGATACACTTTTCCTTAAAATTAAGGACAATTTCACGTCTTTTGGTACAATGTCTGTAATTTATAGTATTTCCTAGTTGTTTTTTTTTTTCATCTCAGAGATTTTGTTCTTAAGACTCCAGTTCGAAAGGAACATCCTGGATTTTCTTTTTCATGTATATCTTAAGCAGTGAAAGTCATATCAAAAATATAAACTTCATCTCTGTAAAATATTAATATTAATACTCGTTTCTGCTCGAGTATCTGGAAGACTTTGAAAAAGGTTTTCTGATGAAGACAAATCCCAATTACAAACATCAATTGACATACGACGATGCACTAAACATGAATGCCAACATTCTAATAAAGTATCAAACATTTACCAAATAATGAATATGTTACAATTTTCGATTTGAATAAACGGGTTGTGTCTTTTTAAAAATATTTACACCCATGTCTAAATAAAAAAAAACTTTTAAGAAATACCGTGTAGCTGGAAATTTTCGAAAAATATGCGATTCATTCTCCTATGCTGATTATTAAATTTTACGGTCATCAATTTTCGCGAATGGAAAATAATGTATTGAATTATACTGACTGAAAGCTCTTCTGTTGGTGCTTCCATAAACTTTGCAAATATAGTAAAAATATGAACATCGCAAAATTTTGATCTATATGGTACACTTATTTTTTTTATAAAACACATTTTTTCAGTGTTAATATAATACCATAGGAAGGTGGATTTTCCTTGTTGTTTGATAAGTGTAAGAGATTACTTAACCTTAGACATTTATTGGTATAAATGGAAAGATGACCAAACGTACATTCCTCTGGCATGTGAACCTAAAAATATAAATGTAAATAATTCCAATTGCTAATGCAACGTCCAATTTCATTAGCCAACGTCATGAACAACAAAAAAGTTATTTCTCGATAAACTTTTCTTGCTCATTAATACACTGCGACGTTAAATAGTGCAGTATATGGTGACGTAAAAATCAGTGACAATAATGTTCAAAGTTCAAATGATTGGAATTATAAGAAATAAAAGTAATTTTGGAGGAGTTTATGGATGTGTAAACGCGGCCTTTCACTCACAAACTCTACATAAAGTCCTTCGGACTTTATTTAATTTGTGAGTGAGTCGGCCGCGTTTACACATCCATAAACTCCTCCAAAATTACTTTTATTCCTATAATAGATGAAGAAAAACAAAAACAGCATCGTTCTATTGATTGGTTTTTGCCCGATATATTATGCTTGTTGACGACTTCGCATCCGTGACAAAAAAGATAAATGGATGTAGCGTTTTTCGACACTTTTGGCAGGTGATATCCGCTCAAAACGGTTCTAGGGGCCGTCTTGAACTTACTATGAGGTAGGAGTTTTTGCTCTTTGTTGAAGGCCTCATAGTGACTTCAAGATGAAGAAAAACAATGAAGGCTTTGTTCCATTTGCTTTATCTTACCATGTATTTATAGGGATTTTGTCCCATGAACATTTACTTCATATTCCGTTATTTGTCCTATCATGTATTTGTAAAAACTTTGTCTAATATGAATTTACACCATATCCCTTCATTGATAATTTTCAGGTAGCATATTCTTTACAAAAAGGATCATATGAGTGTTTTCTTTTTTTTTCTTTCATAGGTGCGGGTTCATTTCCGATATTCCAAATGTCGCTTAAATATGTAACAGAAATATAACTTAAATTACACTTCCGTGTAACACTTAACATTTCAAAATTCTAAAACTTTTTGAAATTATAACATTGTAAAAGTTCGACCTAAAATCTTAGATATCAAAATTTTAAAATGAAGAAAAGTTTTAAAATTTTGAAAATTTAACCAAAATATTAAAATTTTAAAATTTTTAAACTTATACATTTTTTTACATTTGATCAAACTTCGAAAATTGTAATCTGAACTGTTATATTTGATTATTTCGCTTTAAAAGTTAGAATTTTTTATTTTTGACTAAAATACAAGATTAATAAAAATCACTGATAGAGTATTGTGATTCGGCTGTTTTTACCGGCATACGAGCTACTGATTATCAATATATAGAGTTTATATATATGTGTCACTTATACCATTGAGTTCAGTTAGATGGGAGGGATGGGATAGAAAAAGCCACTTATATTTATATTTATCCGTGTGTAGATTTGTATTTTTATAAGATATAATGCGTCTAGCTTAAAGATTTCTACACCATTGACGTCAATTGGTACTCTTGAGGGAAGTAAAGTAAAGTGACGGTCACCGTGAGTAAAGTGGGCAAGAACTGAGGATAGTAGAGAAGGGAAGCATGCGACAGATACGTAGGAACTCTTAAGTAAAGTTAAGTTGCACCTTTGATTACCAAATATATATATATATATATACATTTACGATAGATTGCAATTTTCTGTTTATTGTATATTAAGAGTACTGTTTCCATATTACCCATACCAATATCATATTACCCATACCAATATCATATTACCCATACCAATATCCATCAGCTACGGTACCATAGCTCTTATGGTTATTTTTTCTTTGTAAATTGTACTGCACCATACATGTCTGCCAATCTACTTCATGAAGAATCGGGAGGCTGAGCCTGTATCGCTCCCCTTACAAAATGCCTCGAAGCCAAAGTATAAGATTTAGACAAACAAATCCATTAAAGGTCTTTCCAATACATAGGGCCAAGGATGGAACATGTCATCCCCTGGTGGGCATGGTTTTCATCTGACCTATGTAAAATGAATGAGTAATAGTTGAAAGAGACCTTTCACACATTTTTTCTGTAAAGTTTGGTTAAATTGGCTTCAGTTAGTAGCTAGGATTTCCTAAAACTTCCTCTGTTTAATTATATTCCCCCCTGGCGACCATGTTTTTGTTAGATCGAAACAAAATGAGCAATATATTGTAAAAGACCTTCCCTACATCGTGCTTATAAAATTTTGTTAAATTTGGTTCAGTAGTTTCAAACAAGATGATCAAAATTTGGTTTTCCCATACGGTCCTATGTTAAACTAATATTATGTTTTTCGCTTGCGGTCGCGTTTTTCTCAGATCCAACCGAAATGAACAACCATTGTAAACGACCTTTCATACATCTATCTTCGCTAGACAAGGGTAACGATCCAAGAAAAGGAGAAGGACGGCTCGTTAAACTAGTCTAGAAGTTGGCGAAAATGTCACGTCTACAATTTGATAAAGTTGCATCAAAAGTTTCAGAGAAGCTGATGAAGAAAAGATGATTTTCCCCATATGGTCCAATTTTAAACTACATTTTGCACTGATAGTCATGTTTTTAATGTCGGATTTAAGGTAGATAGACAGTAATATTCATATCCATGAGATTTTGTTGTAAGTCGGCACAATTGAAGAACAAATCCTACTTACCTGAAATCAGTAATAAAAAGTATGGGTCACCATGCTTGCTTTTTCTAGAATTCGGTTGAAAGTTTGCTCATTTTTAGCCATTTTTTCACCATAATTCACAAAGAATGCACGGGGAAAATATGGAAAAGCAATTTTTAGCTTAATAGAAATGAACTTTTTATCCATGAGAATTTGATGTATTTTTGTGAACAGATAGTTTATGATGTAATTTATTGGTTACAACTATAAAATGTAGATGTCACCATGCTTTTAACAGAGATATTTTGCAAAGTTTTCGGAGTAAACGTTTTTTACGGGAAAAGGGAGTTAATTCGCGGCAAACTAAACAAAATGTGACGTTTCACATTTGTCATTCAATTATGACGTCACAAAGGAAAAGTCGTCATATTACTGTTCCGGCACGAAAATCAAACCTACCCCGTATCCGACTCTTTATTTTTCTAATGCGCGATTGAATTGCGCAGCGCAACAGTGTCTATCTACCTTAAATGAGCAAGTTTTGTGATGGACCTCCAAAACATCATTCCTGTAAAGTTTGTTTTTATTTTGCTTCAGTGATTTCAGAGGAGATGATCAAAATATGATTTTCCATATCATTCAAAAACTGTTGTCTAAAATTTGCTTTCCTAAAATGTGCTATTAAAACTTAACCCCTTTCTCAAATGAGTTTTGAAACACAAATTCAAAGCGCATAAAAATCGTTAAAAAATCAACAAAAAAGAGCAATAAATCTCCTTATG
The DNA here is from genome assembly GCA_002080025.1 of Modiolus philippinarum. Lineage (NCBI taxonomy): Eukaryota > Metazoa > Mollusca > Bivalvia > Mytilida > Modiolidae > Modiolus > Modiolus philippinarum. The sequence goes on along the minus strand of MJUU01004433.1, from coordinate 29,528 downwards.
GTTCATCAGATTTTCATCAAAATTACAGCAGAGGCAGATCTCGACATGCTTAATATTTCTGTAATATTACATGACGCTTTTTTTATCGTCTTTATTATATAAGAGTAATACTACAAAATTTTGAAAATTTTACGGAAAAGGGCAATACCTCCAATCTTAAGGCGGGTTTTCAGATTTTCTACAAAATTGCAGGGTTTGTAGATCTTGCCATGTTGATTATTTCTACCCGGTCAAATTTTTGATATCTGTAATGATTTTTGAGTTATTTGCAAAAACAGCAATTTACCAATATGTTCTATTTTCAGTAACAGCAACCATGTTGTTTGCTCTGCGGACTTGCCCAATACAATTTTGAAACTGCATACCTGGTAGTGAATGACTAAATACCAAAATTACTGTGAATTTAAATTCTGCGTATGCGCATTTCGACAACTTATGTCTCTTCAGTGCAGATATAAAATATAAACGTTTGGAAGACCATAAACTCAAAGATGTTTAAAACTGATAGAGAACAAATAACCAATGTGATCTAAAAGTAAAGCCAAAATCAGCTAAGGACAGCTTTGTGTGATTCAGGCAAAGTTTGGTTTCAATTGGCCTCTCAATTTCTGAGGAGAAGATTTTTGAAACTGTTGACTAACGGACGACGGACACAATATGGTTGCAAAAGCTCACATGCCCTTTTATTCCAGTTGAGCTAAAAAAATATCATTGTCCAGAAAAAAAGGGTACCAGTCTCCGAAATTAAGCCTCTGAGAAACTTTGATATGTGTAAAGGCACCTAGAAACAAATTCCTCCCAAGCAGTAATGTGGGTGGTCTTGATATATGAGTAATATGCTCAATGATAGAAGTATCAATCTTAGTAAGTGAGAACCGAACCGTTAGTCCAAATAACTAAATACCGAAGTTACTGTGAATTTAAATTCTGCATATACGCATTTCGACACTTATGTCTCTTCAGTGCAGATAATATTTTGGATGACCATGAACTCAAAGATGTTTAAAAACTGATAGAGAACAAATAACCAATATGATCTAAATGTAAATAAAAGCCAAAAATCAGCTAAAGACAGAGCTTTGCATGAGGGAGATATTTCGTTCCAAAACAAACAATCAACCATCGGAAAAACAAAGACATAACAATCGTGAGGTACAGAAAAGAAAAATGAACAAAGATGATTACACGGAAACAACGGCAGTAGAATACCGAAGGAACAAAGGAGTGAAATTCACAAAAAACGAAGTCCAAAGACAGGACAGAAAACAATGACGCTAAAAACAAAAACAACGACGCAAGACAGACACAAAGCACAGAAACAGAAATCACAACATTCAGAACAAAGGCACTCACAGTGTGAACTCCAGTGAAACTGAGAGTGACATCAGGTGCTCCGGAAGGGTAAGCATGTCCTGCTCTGTTAACAGGACCATGGGTGAGATCACGTGCATCGGAAGACACGCACCATGTTGAATATGTCACCTCCGGTAGTAAAGTCAAATCCATTAGAGGAAAAACAAATTTGAGTGCAATGAGAAAGATCTGTTATCAACTGGGAAACAGATATCCCATAGAGCTCCACAAGATCGTGATTTCGACCGTAAAACTATTGTGGTGATGACTTCAAGTTATGGGTAACATACCCTTGCTTAAGTAGCCTATTTTTAAGCACAAGAACTCTATCAAGGTAGTCATTGTATCGACTGTATAAAATTGTTTCTTAGTCATCCCATGGTATACCGATTTATGTTTTATGTAGTATATGTGGTAGTAAATGTAAGAAATCAAATTCTAACATGGCTCTAGTAAATCGTCAACCAGTTAAATAGTCGATAACCATATACTTCGCACATGCGCAAATGATTTCGGAATGAGAGTAAAAGGGACACAAAACAACTGTTTGTCTTAATTTGTGAAGGAAATAAATGTTAAGCATATTTTATAACTCAATCATGCCATTCAGACACGTAAATGTGTATTATTTTGCTTTCGATTTGGATTTTGAACCTGTATCTGTTTGAAAACGTCAGATTGTGTATTGTGACGTCATAGACACAGAAAGCAATGGAAACGGGAAATCTGCCTTCTCTAAGGTCGCTTCAGAATGGAAAATGTCGTTTTCTGTCATATTGGAGTCGAAATAATTCATGGCAGGTATATGGTTATTGTCATTTAACCATGGGCTGGGCGGCCATTATATTCGTAAATTTAACCCTCGCTAACGCTCAGGGTTAAATTCGAATATAAAGGCCCCGCCCATGCTTAAAGTTCTTAAGTATTCACGTACTGCTTAGTCTACAAAGGAAGATAGAACTGACATAAAAATAAGTATGCATAACACCTACATACACTATCTTGCTGTTGTAATGCGCATGAAATTGTTTGACAAACAGGACTTCCATGCATGTTAAATTAATTCTGTACTATGACTGGTCTAGTGTTAAGTTTCTACAAGATCTTTTCTGACAGGCTTGGGATAAACATGCAAAATGATAAGGGAAGAGATAAAAGTTATACAATAATTTTACAAAGTGATATAGAGAGAATGTACACGAGACCATAACTAATGTGTTAATTCCAACTGCAATTAACGCTAATGGGGTGTTTGCCATGAACACTGCAGTTAAGTCAAATTAGAAGCAGCTTATTTGTTCGATAATTCTCCGGTTAGTAGTAACTTGTTAAGTTGTTTTCAAATCGATTTTTCAAAGAGTATCATATTTATGAAGCTGCAAATCAAAACTATTTCATCTAACTTTGAAACAAGAACAACTTGGAATGCACTGTTTTTATCCACTTTCTTTATCAGGAGTGGTGTTGATTTTTGAAAGTTTTCTTAAATATTCTCAGAACTACTCTTAAATAAGACACACAGCTCTTGGGACTAAAAAGTGGAATATATATATAAGTCATAGCAGAATTACACTGACACTATAGTAAAAGAGTTGCTCCATTACCTTTTTTGTAGTCTAATTTGGATTTAATAATATCCCTATAGAATAAGCCTTACTCCTGGGATCTTGCCTCCCGAAAGGAAAAATATGGTATCTTCATAGGGGTCTCAATTGGTTCCCTTAAATAAAATCCCGTCAATTTTTCTACACTTTCCGGTTTCACGGGCCGGAAAATCATAGGCTAAATTTTCAACGATTCCCGCTTCACACTGGACAACTTTTCCGATTTTTCACATGCAATTTTTTTGCTTTGATCCCGCTTCCAGCTTCTTTAAACAACGCCGATCCGCTTCACGCTTATTCCCGTTGGGACTAATCTTAATCAAACATTATCTTTGAACAAAATAGAAATCTACACAGAGATAACGGAAACATAGATGTATATATCTTCGTCGGTACTTTGAAAGCTAGATATATTATAGTTTATTAAAAAACAAAAGAACACACAAATGAAAATTAGTCTCCCTGTTCCTTGTCCACCCTCCCCCTCCCGTCTTACTTAACTCAACTGATGAAGAAAGGATAACAGAAAACACTTACAATTGCCAAACATTACAATCACATGCCACAATCCACCATTGAACTGCACAAGAAAAACAATAAAATGAAAGAAGACAAACATAGACAACGATAGGAATTCGGGATAGCCAGACTTGGTACCGGCACTAGCAACAGCTAGTGGTAGGGTTAAACCGGTTTATGGATACCCATAACTCCCCTTTCTTTATTCCGTTTCCCTATAGTATAGTAAACATACAAATAAAAACAATCTTGAAAAGGAAAGAATAAGACAAAACGTATTTTAAAATGATGGGTCAAGGAGTGCTCGCAGCTAAACTGCTGGCTAGCTCAAGGAGCCTAGTCTGCTTGTAATACACTGTCGCACTACGGAATAATAATCAAATTCAAAACCTCCCGAAGGGTTTCGTAAAAAAATCATTTAGGATTTCATTAGACATCGGCAGTATCAGTTAGAGGCAAGTATAATTGAAAAACCTTCAGGTCATTGGATCCCAAAGCCAATTAACGGAATCCTGAAGAATATTCGGTCAATATCCCAATTATGTAAAGATTGTAAGTTACGTCCCAGTTTTTCTTTACCTTTTTATCAGTTTTTGACATGTTTTAGCAACATTTCCGTAAAAACGAGGGTGAGAAATGTCCTTTAGTAATAAGCCGTTTGCTAGTCACATTATATTTAGATATCAAATGTTAATGTCTTCTATAAATCTTCTTGAACTGGTTTGACAATATATGAAATCTGTAATCTTGTAAAAGTTTTGATGTGATAGTAAGGTTACGTTCATTAAACTCGTCAAGAGTAGAAGAGATGAGTGCGAATCGTACCAGTTGAGATATATACACCCCGTAAAATGTGGCAACAGGAACGTCGCCTTCAAGAAAGGGGAAATTAGTAATAGTGAAATCAAAATCCCTTTTATCATAAATTTTAATGTTAATTTTTCCAGAGTCAATGATGATAGTTAGATCAAGAAATTGGCAGTATTTAGAATCATGTTTTGCAAGGAGGTTAAAACTGAAATATTCTTCACAGGTAAGGTAAAAAGTGGATCTGCAGATTATTGACAACATTAGCCTATATTAGCTCGTATGCCGGAAATTGCAATATTATATCAGTGATTTTTAGAAGTTTTGTATTTTTAGTAAATACTCGAAACTTTTAAAAAGTGAAATTATCAAAAATAAAAGTTCAGAATACAAATTTTGAAGTTTGATAAAATGTCCAAAAATGTAAAAGTTTAAAAATTTATAGATTTTAATAATTTGGTTAAATATTAAAAATATTTCATTTTTTCTTCATTTGGAAATTTTAATATTTTAGATTTTTGGTCAAAATTTTGAAATATTAAAATTTCAAACAGTTTTAGAATTTTAAATTGTTAAGTGTCACACGGACCTATATTTAGTAAGCATACGAAAGCAGTAATGTTTTAACTCTCTAAATTTTTTAAAGGAAATTTCGAAATTTGTTAACGTCACACAAACCACTTAGATAATACTTTTCATAAATGAGAAAAAGGTAAAAACACAAATACACACTTCGGATAAAAAAAATGAATCAATGAAGGTGATCAAAATGTAATAAATGTTGAGGAGACACACTCAAAGAGATATTTTTCTTTGTTGCTGAAGATCTTCAGACAAATCCTTCCTATAAATTCTGATTGGGCTTGAAACACTTAACCTAACAAATAATGCATCTCTGTTCTGAATTTGTGGTGTTAACGCCATTTAAATACAAAATTTTATTTGACAAACATCGCTTGTTTTTTGCCGTTTATGAATCATTATGTAAATAAAACTATATTTTTCACTTAGATTGATATAAATTTGAAATTGTTGAAAATGTCTAAAAACTCTAAGGTAGTAATAAGATTTAAATTCTTTGAACGATGATTTGCCTAGGTTCATGAACTATAAAGCTTAGAAAAGCATTGTTTTAACTATACTAAGAAGATATTCACTTCTCCACACAGAGAGAAAAAGAATCATCAGCTTCAACCAGTTTTTTGTTTTTATTTCGTTTGATTTGAATAAGAGAGTACTTAACAAGTATAGTGGCCAATAGACCAAGAATATTTATTAGACATTTCCCTTACCTGTTAGCTACAAAACAATAAATAAAACAACTGTAACTGTTATGTTTGCACATTTTGAAAGCACTATTTGAAAATATGAAAAGCATTGACATGGTTTGAAGACGATAAAGCCCCGAGGCGTAGCTGAAGGATTTATAGTTCATTAAGTATTCTAAACTAGTATTGGCATGTTAAGAACATTTGTAGAGTAGGTCACAATTAAAAGGTAAAATTACACAAAAAATACAAATTAAAAACAACTAAAACTGACAAAAGGGAAAAAAGTTAAGAACTCAACGTTTCGGTCAGTAATACCTTCAACTGAGGCAACCGAGCAGAAATCGAAAAATAATGTATCAAAAAAGAAAGCTACCAACTCAAACAAATTTTGACACACAGCTGCAATGTGACAATAAATGACGACAAATTTATATATTGACAAATGATGCAGTATAATTTTTTAGCTGAATAGCTGAACTTTTGGATAAATTCGGATTTTTGGCATGCAATTGTTATTGAAAGGTCGTAGACAGTTAAAAGAAAAGATCATCCACGTTCTAAGTAAAAAAAGAATCTGGAATCAGAGTTCAGACCGAAACTTCAAATTTTTACCTCAAGTGACTGATATCTATTAAAGAACTTTTTTAATGATCGAATGAGATAGAATTTTTTGAAGCTTTGATTAATTAATCGCTCACGGAGATAACTATGTTTAATGAGAAAGTCTGTATAATTTGTGCTAGCTCTCGCGTAAAGAATCAGCTGTGAAACACACACTCCGTAAGCAGGATAAGCTGGAATATTACTGTCCATGTTAGGGAAATTGATAATTTTGAAATTAAAATTTTCCCTTGTCATAAATTTTAGTAGTAAGATGACCATTTTAGGTTATCAACTATAAAGCTTAAGAAAGCATTTTTTTAACTATACTAAGAAGATATTCACATTTCCACACACAGAGAAAAAGAAAAATCATCCTCAACCATTTTTTTTCCTTTGATTTGAATAAGAGAGTACTTAACAAGTATAGTGGCCAACAGAAAAAGACAATTTATTAGACATTTCCCTTACTTGTTAGCTACAAAACAATAAATAAAACAACTGTAACTGTTATGTTTGCACATTTTGAAAGCACTTTTTGAAAATATGAAAAGCATTGACATGGTTTGAAGACGATAAAGCCCCGAGGCGTAGCTGAGGGATTTATATTTCATCAAGTATTGTAAACTAGTATTGGCATGTTAAGAACATTTGTAGAGTAGGTCACAATTAAAAGGTAAAATTACACAAAAATACAAATTAAAAACAACTAAAACTGACAAAAGGGAAAAAGTTAAGAACTCAACGTTTCGGTCAGTAATACCTTCAACTGTGGCAACCGAGCAGAAATCGAAAAATAATGTATAAAAAAGCAGAGAAAGCTACCAACTCGAGCAAATTTTGACAGACAGCTGCAATGCGACAATAAATGACGACAAATTTATATATTGACAAATACTGCAGTATAATTTTTAGCTGAATAGCTGAAATTTTGGGTGAATCCCGATTTTCGGCATGCCAAACCTCCAGTTCAATTGCGGTAGTGTTCGGTAGCAACTAAACAGCAATTGCTATTGGAAGGTCGTAGACAGTTAAAGAAAAAATCATCCACGTTCTTAGTAAAAAAAGAATCTGGAATCAGAGTTCGGACCGAAACTTCAAAATTTTCCTCAAGTGACTGATATATATTAAAGAACTTTTTTAATGATCGTATGAGACGGAATTCTTTGAAGCTTTGATAAATTAATCGCTCATGGAGATAACTATGTTTAATGAGAAAGTCCGTATAGTTTGTGCTAGCTCTCGCGTAAAGAATCAACTGTGAAACACACACTCCGTAAGCAGGATAAGCTGGAATATTACTGTAGATGTTAGGGAAATTGATAATTTTGAAATTAAAATTTTCCCTTTTGTCATAAATTTTAGTACTTTTTGTCAACTTCGAGATGTAAGTCCGAAAAAATGAAGATCTAGTGGTTTCTGCCGTTTCTTTTATCTCTAGTCCTGGCGGATATATTAATTGGGTCCATTTAGCAAATATATGTATAAGTGTAATTGAAGTATCTAGAATCTTCTATTTTATGGTCTTTTATGGGTCCCTGACGAAATTCACTTTAGTAAATAAATAAAAAAAGTCTACGAGTAGAGGAGCCCATTTAGAGCCCATTGGTATGTCAATTGGCTGTTGATAAATAACACCTCCAAATTAGTCCATGGGCTTGAATAACCCCCGTGCATCCCTTCCCCACTTATGAACGCCAACCATATTTTTCAGTCCTTCTACATCTCCTCTTCAAAATTAAACATTAGCATAACCTGCAGGCAATGTAGGAACAGGCCCCTTTTTAGACCAACCAAACGAAATTAGGGGAAATTTCGTTTTTGATAAAAAATTTTCTTTCAATTTCTTCAAATGTTGATTGGTACCTCTCAGTTATGAAAAAATGGTATAGAGTGATAGCATATGGTATAAGCTTTACAAATATCTTACAAAATATATACTAAATACGTTATAAAAATTGAAAAATCTTACCCCCAACCCCTTCGATATGTTGACGTAATTTTAAGATTTTTATCGAAATTGTACAAGTTCAATGGTCCTTAGAAACCAGTATGTTTTTCATTTCATAATCCTTGCAATTGTTATTAGTCTTTTAATGTCCTTTCTTAAAAATTAAGCATGTTTACATTATTAATATGTTTGAATGAACAAACTATCACTTTTAAATAGCCAAATAAAACAGATCTTTGAGTATTTTGGTTTTCGACACAGTTTTGTCCCCTTTTTCCCTCATCTTATCTATGAGTGGTTCAGATTCATGAAAATTTAGTATAAAATGGAAGTGCATAATGTCTTCTTTACAATTAGTATAAAGTTTGGCAATTTTGAAGTATTATAAACTTCCTATATCCATAAACCTTACCCCTATCCCTACAAATTTACTGTAAAATTGTCAATTTTTTCTCTATGTTCGCAAAAAATTAACAGAACACGCAAAATGCATGAATAGCATCACGATTTTGTATTTTAAAAGCCATTTGTTAACTTAAAATTAACATTGTGCCCGAAGTTAAGGAAAATAGGAATTTTCAACATTTCAAGTTTGGCCATTGTTAACCCGTTATATATGGCAAATCTGGAGAATATATCTGCAGATTTGCCATCTAATTGATCTAAGCAATTACCCCTACCCAACAAATTTTCCCTAAAATTGTCAATTTTTTCTCTATGTTCGCATAAAATTAACTCAAACGCGCAAAATGTGTGTTGAATATGACAATGTTGCAAGAATTGCATCACGATTTGATATTTTAACAGCCATTTGTTTACTTAAACTCAACATTGTGCCCGAAAGTGAGGAAAAATTGGAAATTTTCAACATTTCAGATTTGACAAAAGTTCACTGTGAACCCGTTATATACGGCAAATCTGGAGGATATATCTGCAGATATGCCAATTAATTGTTCTGAGGGATACATTAGTTGTCTGAAAACAGATTTTAGAAAATCTCGGAATATGTAATGTGACTCTGAATACCGAAAATCTTACACCTACTCCAACAAATTATCCCTAAAATTGTCAATTTTATGTCTTTGTTCGCATAAAAATGACAAGAACACGCAAAATGTGTGTTATATATGACAATGTTACATTAATAACATCATTATCTTGGAATTTTAAAAGCCATTTGTTGACTTAAACTCAATATTTTGCCCCAAATTGATGAAAAATGGGAATTTTCTATATTTGAGATTTGCCCAAAGTTCATTGCTAAATCGTAATATATGTCTTATCTGGAGGATATATCTGCAGATATGCCATTTAATTGTTCTGTGCGACACATCCGTTGTCTTAAAACATTGTCTAGAAAAACAAGGAGAGTTTAATGTGACTCTAAATACATAAAATCTTACCCCTACCCCAACAAATTCACCCTAAAATCCTCAATTTTTTGTCTTTATTCGCATAAAAATAACCAGATCACGCAAATTGTGTGTTATATATGACAATGTTGCATGCATAACATCATAGTTTTGGTATTTTACTAGCCATTTGTGGACTTATTTTGCCCCAAATTGATGAAAAATGGGAATTTTCTATACTTCAGATTTGTCGAAAGTTCATTGCTTAATCGTAACATATGTCTTATCTGGAGGATATATCTGCAGATATGCAATTTCATTGTTCTGTGCGACACATCAGTTGTCTTAAAATATTGTCTAGAAAAACAAGGAGAGTTTAATGTGGCTTTAAATACTGAAAATCTTACCCCTACCCCAACAAATTCACCCTAAAATAGTAAATTTTTTGTCTATATTCGCATAAAAATAACCAAAACACGCAAAATCTGCATTGCAAATAGCAATGTTGCATTAATTATATCATGATTTGTCATTTTAAGTCCCACTTGTCAGATTAAACTAAATATTTTCTACAAAATTGATGAAAAATTGGAATTTTCAGCATTTCATGTTTGTCCAAAATTCTCTTTTAAATAGTTTTATGTGGCAATGTGTTCAATGTAAGTCTAAATACCGAAAATTTTACCCCTACCCGAAGAAAAATGATTTTTTTTAAATTCCCCAAAATTGCCTATCTGTACATATATAAGAACATAATAACTAATATTTTTACTTTCTTTTAACAAAAATGCATTTACTCCATATCCCTTCATTGCTTATTTGAAATATTATCGCAATATGCAATTTTAACGCCTAACTATTGGTAAAATTGAATATTTTGGATGGTTTTCGTGAAAAATGGGAATTTTCAGCACTTAGGAATTTTACAAAATTCAAAGTTGAATTGTTGTATAACTGCCCATAAACCACGCGCATGATCCTATTTGTGATATATGGGAGTATCTGTGTATATTTGTGTTTGAAATTATGTGTTATTGGACCTTTATACAATGTTAAAGCTTTTCAAACTGTTTAAAATGAAATAAATTGTGTTGAAAAAAAATTTGGGGTGAAGTGGTAATATATTTGCAATTTCTGAGAGTTTACATAGTCTAAATTGTTCAAAAGCATACTTTGTAATAGCTTAGATATAATGAAACAATATTTTATCAACATTTTCACGTTATATACCAAATTCATGAAGTTTATTCATCTCTAAGACAAAAGATCAATAATTCTGGAAAAAAGGAAAAATCCCATTTTTCATAAAATTTCGAGCAGAAGGGCCAAAAAAGACCTCTTAAAAAGTTTGAATGTACTTAAAAGGGCTTCTGCATGTCAGCTATTGTGAAATACAAACAATAATTTGTATTGTCTTTTTATCTTTTAAGAGCCTAATTATTTTGAATTTTCCCTTCATTTCAAGGGGGAGGGGTTCTATTTTTGACATTTCTGATCCCACAATAAGTCTGAATCTAAAGTTTTTTCTCACAATTTTTTGCGTACATATTAATATTATAAATCGTTGTTGTATTGGCAATTATTAAATATATATATTCAAATTTGTCCGATCCAGAAGTAAGAAATTTTTTAAATTCCAAAAATTTCCATTTTTCAAAAATTGTATACCGAAAATTAAAATTTTAAAGTCTTTAATGGTCCTTTCTTCAACTCTTTATCACAAATGATACAGAATTTCATCTTCATACGTCGTACCCCTCTATACATATTATGAATAAGTTAATTGCATTATAACATAGAATATATTAACTTGTTATCATAGGAAAAATGTACTTCTCAAAATATTTTCCTGTTCATTGTTCGTCAAGTTCCCTTTATTATAAGTAAACTTGATTTTTTTTATTAAATTTCCAACAACAGATTGTAATAACCAGGAAGATTGAATTCGACGTCATTTTGTGCATTTCAAATTCACTGTGTAAGTTTTTTACTCAAGTCTCTGTTGTGAGTATGAATTAATGTCTTTGAATATAATAATATGATGACTATTTCCTTAATCTCGCCCAAAAATAGATGATGAAAAATAATAATAAGATTGTTTTAGTATAGAATGATCATTAATTGGCAATTCTTTGTTACCAGGGATTGTGAATATGCTTGGTGTTTTATATTTAAGAGTCCTGTATGTATATTATTGCTATCTAACTTATGTTGGTGCTTTTGGATGTGTATCTACTTGGTAATTTTATAAATAATGGATTTTTTTTATAAAATGCAACAGACTGTAACGTTTATAGCTGTATGTCTCGCTCCATATTTTTTTCAATAAGTTTAATATGATTGCAATAACTATATTGACTTTTTCAAGTGTATATAAGTAAATGTTGTGTTTTTTAACGAATGTAAAAAATTAAAATTAGATTAGATTAAAATTTCGTTGATTTTATGACCTAATTAAAATATGTAAATCTTTTACCATTTCTAAATCAATTTTTTGTGCATACGGAAACAATCATCTTACAAGACTATTAAGATCTATTAAGCAATTATTTATACAATGATGAAAATATTAGTTGCGAGATAGCCGAATGTCGTATGAAATAAACAGAATAATATACAATTATGGTCTTTTGCAGAGGTCGATATGAGTTTTAATAGACCTAAAAATTGATATTGACCGACGTTCATACAAAGATGAATACATCAAGCAGCTATCAGCACATAATTTTATGTTCATGACATTTTTCATTGATTTTATATAACGTTATAAAAATCTCTCGATGTACACGTCTTTTTTCAAAGTTTAGATTTTTTCGTGACATATTATCATGAGAATTTCAAATTGCGTCCTTTAAGTCTTTAAGGGGAAATAATAAATGAGCAACACTTACCTTATGTTACTACGTCTACGACTCAGTCTGATTCCCAGCTCTAGAAATTGAGGTGAAACTTGCAGAACTGCTAAAACGCATACCCCGATTGTGTGTCGCATTATCTTAATTTCGATCACCTTCCGGGTATTTGTAAATAGCTGTCTAATTGTTGCAAAATGATTCTAATGTGAACTCAGAACAACAAACGTCTGCTTCTAGCCCAACGCCATTTTGTCACTTTGTTATGTTGGGCTTCCCGAACATACTTATAATAAAGCCTTTCTGATTGGCCGAAAGTCTCGTGACTCCATGTAAATCTGTTTTTCATTGGCTATTTAAATAGATTCTCAAAATAGATTTCGCAAGTCAGTATCGTTTTTAAGCAGACCTGAGAAATGAAAGTGAAAGTGAAAGCGAGTCAATTCGATTTTTAATTGAATATCATGTGACAGGTTTCCGTCCAATAGATTAACATTATTATAATCATTGTGTTATAATAATATTTATGCAGCTGTTGTATATAGAGAACAACGAAACAAAATTCTATAATTATATTTAAACTTAAAACCTTAAGGAAGAGGCCAAACTTTTCGGAGTCGAACTTTTGACGAGGGTAGAAAGAAAACTTGACAAAAACAACTCGAACTGTTACTACCTGTAGTGTGAAAGACTCCTCATGCACTTATTCAAGGAGAGGCTTACAAATCTTTTTCAGCTGTTGCAATAGATAATACCTACAGTTCCTGGTCATTGGGTCCCTAGATGTTGCAGGGTATCTTGCTTTTTTGAGCCTGTACTGCCCATCGTAGACAATCCAGTCACTGCTTTTTATGCTTCAACTCTTATGCTGTGCATGTTTTCAAATATTGTTCAGCTCTAAGAGACCATTTTTCTAGAAAAATACTCATGTAAATTATGAACGCAGTTGTCCATGTACATGAATATTTTGAATTTATTTTGGCTTCTTATTAACCACTGTAAGTACATCCTCCTTTAAAAAAATTCCCCATCCAAGAAAGAGTCATTAGTTAAGTCTTTTGCGCACTTTAGCATGACAATCAACCGGAGGAAGTCCCCTCTCCACATTTTTTCCTTAATTATCATGTGTATATGGACTGAAATAGGATTAAAAATGCTGCCAAAATCTTCAGGAGCAAGGTTTTTGTAAGGATGCCAACGGATTTAGCACAAAATATTCTCAATTTNTCTTGTGAATCCTGTGTAGTAGGGGTCTGATTATACTGAGCCCTGCCACTTGCAGTCGAATTAAACTGAGCACTTTCAGCTGTAGTCGAATTAAACTGAGTACTGTCATTTCCAGCTGGAAGTACATTGTTGCTTGTAGCTGGAAAAAATTGGCCGCTGTAACCAGTCACAATAACGACACGACGACTGGTTTATTAATAGAGATGAGTCGTCTATTAACACGAGGTCACCTCGGATGTCCATTAGCACCAATTTGATTGTGTGATTTTTCACTTCTGGATTTTTATTGTCCCTCGAATTCCCATCTTGTGCTACCATGGATCTCTTAGGAGCTTTCTCGTTTCTTTTTTAGAAGTTTCGTTGTCAAAATTATACTGATGATGGTAGATTTAAATTTTTAACGAACGATCTCGCTTACTTTTAATCGTGAGCAACAAACGGAGACTATAACTTTGAAACCCGAATAAAAAAACGGATAGAGAAAATCCGGAATAGAATAACGCCACTTAATATCAGCTTCATTTAAACTTGTTTTATCAATAATGTGATAACCAATATCAAAATCTAAAACGAAAAAAAAGAGAAAATGCCCATTTTTTTTTTAGTTACCTTTTAACGAGAATAGAAAGAGAACGGGTTCATCACCTTGGGCCAAGTTACATGTCAATAATCTTGTCTCCCAATCTTAAATTATAAACCCTGTACTTATAACAACAAACATACGATAGAACCATGAAAAACAGTTTTAACGTTCAATGTACATGCACGATTTACAAACTAAAGGTAAACTTTCCACTATCATTGTGGGCTTCTTCTCTCTTTTATTTATTTTTTTTTAGATTTTATATTTTATAATTTATTTCGTTGACTCCATGTACAACAGCTGCACAACTATTCTTATTCTGTCTATTTGTACAGTTAAATGATTGTGCTATATAGCTAAATAGTATTATTGTTCTCATTTCAACTGGATCGATGTTGCATGGAACATTATTTCCTTTTATAAACTGAAAAATACGCCTGTTTAAAATGAAAAAAAAAGTAAAATAATATAATATGTTTATTAATATAATATCATATGATTCTTCACTCCTATAAGCAACACATATTTGAAGTATTGTTGAGTGTGTCTTGTTGATGACCGTGATATACTATTGTTTTAACTGAATATCCTATCATCACCAGCATTTTTCTGTTTTTCCTTATTATTATTATAAATCCATTGAAACCACAGGAAGTTGCATATGCTGATTTTTTTAAGAAACGACTTGTGGGATACTTTTAGTTAAATTCTACTTGAAATTATTCATATTAGTTAAATAAATAAAAACAACCAATACTGCAGTACTGTAAGATATGTAAAGGTTAAATTTTCATAGGTTAATGTTTAGTTATTACTTCTGTTGGCGAACAAAATTTTCTTACTGCACAATAGCAAGAAGAAAAACAACAAGCGAATAATTTGTTAAATCATTTCCTTGTTCCTCTTAAACTTTTAAGGTGTTACACTCAATATTGTCTCCTGAATATAAAAGAAAAACTTTATTAATATGTTTATGATAAATCATGAAATACAATGGGCCTGTTTTGCTTGAACAATTTGTACATTTCCACTTAAAGAAAGACGTGACACCTGGTATCCTCATTCAATTCAATGTTTATAGAGCAAATTTGTAGCTAAACAATGAATTTAGTGAAATAAAAAGAATCTGAGGTCATCAATCTAAACTATATCTACTGCAATAATTGTATTGATATTCAGATTAGAAAATTTGGATCTTTCTGTCTTCTTAATAAAGAACACAGATACTGTATCATAAAAGTCCATAAAAATTTACAGTTTGTCAACCATACGGAAATTTTATCTCGATATTGTTAACAAATTTTTATAGATCTATTCAAAACGTTTTCATTATTTTGGCATTTTAAAATAACTACGTTGTTTAATGAATTAAGTCAAACAAGAAGAACTGAGAATGACGTTGTCATAATGTTAATTTTTTTTATCTACAATATTTTTGTCGAACGTGGAGGCCGCGTTTTTCAACAGATCATCGAGATTCCATAGGAACTAACTGCGCGACACTTTTAGCTGACCTTTTCCTTTACTCGTATTAGGCCACGTTTTAAAGGGCTAACACAGAAAAACAAAAAAAAAACATTTAGCCAAATTCTTTAATTTAAGTTTCCGCTACATAGTGATGTACTATATCTTAATAATCCGAAATTTAAGGAATATTTATATCAGATTCTCCCAATTATCTTGAAATTAAAGAGATCACTTGTACATCTACTTAAGCTTCGTACTAAAAATTTTTGGTATACATTGACGAAGATCCACGTTTGAAATCTAAGACAAACGTGGTTATTTTAACTTCCCAATGGTGAACTTTTCGTTTCTTAGCAGCAATATACTTACTTCTCCAGCATATTGAGTGTACATTTCACAGTTGATTCGGTACTGTCGAGCATGTAGTTTAAACAGTGATTTTTTTAATAGAGCAAAAACACTGTCAAAAAAGCTGCTAAGTCAGGGATTCGTTCAGCCTTTGTTATTTCATCCCTCGAAAATTTCTATGGCATTGACCATGACATCGTTGAAAGATATGACGTGTCTCTGTTCCAAATGAAAATGGACATTTTCAGCTTGATTTCACGTCTTCACGGATTTGACATAACCGGTTTTAACTAAACCCTGGATTGACTCACCGAGAGTGTAATTGATGCCACTAGTGGAGCAGAATATTCTTATCCTTCCGGGGGACCTGATGTCACTCCCGGTTTCCATGGGAGTTCACACTATAAGTGCCTTAGTTCTGAATGTCGGCTTTTCTTTATTCCGAGCCCCGTGTCATTGTCATTTCTTTGTTTTTCAGTGTTCCCGTTTTTGCCATGTCTATGAACTTTGATTTCTGTAATTATTACATCCCGTATTCCTTCGGTATTCTTCTGTCGTTGTTTTAAGAAAAGAAGTCTAATAAATGTATCCGACGAAACCTATCTTCATGATAAGAAATAGCGTACTATATATATAAGTAGTCTGCTGATTCAAAAAACATTTTTTTAGCAAAAAGGCAAGATATATTCCGACAGTAATGCTTGTTTGTCATTTTGGTTATGTTCTTAGTCTATCGGCATAATTAAAACAAATGTACGTCAACAAGAGGACGTTTCTGACACACTTGATTGTGCAAATGGAGAATGATTTTTAGTAGAGAAGACATTTTTTAGAAGACATTTTTTTTTTGGCTTTACATATGATTTTCTTTCCCCAACGTGCTTTACGATCTTTGACCAACCTTAATTTGATCAACACCACCTATATGTACAAATAAAGAGATTTGAACTGAATGTCTCTGGGACAAAATCCCCACAAATTATACATGGTAAGATTAAGTAAATGGCACAACGCTTTTATTCTTGTTCTTCATCTTTAAGTCAACAATTAGGCATTCAACAATGAACAAACCTGTCAAATTAGGGCATCGCGTGTAAATTTGGACGAATAAACTCCCATAACTCTTGCAAGAAAATCCAAATTCGCCAAAAAAGCATAGTGATGGTCATACCAAATAGCTGTACAAAGTTTGAAGTTAATCAACCAAAGCGTTATCATGTAAAAGCGCGACATATAAAACGTGCGGACGGAGAGAAAGACAGATTTGTGTGTGTGTAATTTTAAGAACTGTAGAATGCAAAAGGGAAAATGTGTTTTGCATAGTTTTATTGTAGGTTTATACTCTCAAAGGGAGAAATACTCAAAGAGTCGTGATGAGAGTTTCCATTTGACAGCGTTTACTGACACAAATTTATTTTCTTAAGCTTTTTTCGTGTTGAATTTACATCAGCTAACTACAAATGCACTGTTTTTTATTTCAGAGTCCACCAATCCAGAATTTGTTTCCTAGTACCTAAAAACTATTTCATAAAATTTTGCAAAACGCAGATAGGCGAATAGATAATGGTTTAAATAAAATTGTTTTGAAATGAACTTTACATCAAGTTATCACAATTAAAGTGTGTTAGAAGGAAATTGAAAAAGGATGACACATACATGTAATATCTGGTAATGGCAACTAATCGAAATACTTGGCAATTAGAAAAACAGTTTTCCTATCTTACAGGGGATTCATCAAAGAAAATAAGTATTAAATCGAGTACTTGCAGTCCAAAATCCATCTGAGAATCAGACCTTCACTTAATAAGAGATTGAAAGCTCCAATGAGTCAAATACATAAATCGGAAACTCAAAATATCAGGACTTGAAGAAAAAATGAATTAGATAGCCAAACCGCTACAATAGAGAACGATTTCTTCCTAGCCTACCTCAAAAATAAAAATGGATGAACAAACTTAATGTTAAGAACTTACTACAAACTCTGACTCAGTACAACACTCACATCACCAAAAAGATTATTAAACCACTGAGCTGGGTGACTCTTCTACCTTTCAAGTCAGTGACGGAACCGGGTCAGTGCTAATCAGATTAAAATGTCAGAGGAAGGCCAGAGACACAATGAATCAAACACAGACACACATCAGCAAAATGAAGATGAACATGATAGCCTATCAGAATTAGAGATAGAGTCTGATAATCAGCTGAATACGTCAGATGATGAGAAAGATGAATCAAGCCAGCAACAACGCATGACAGTATCATGCCAGACGCAGTTAGGAAACAGGTATAATATAATTTCTTAAATGCATAAATTAATATTTTGAACTTATCATTAATACATATTGTAGTGTCGTAAAATGTAGGTAATGTTATGTAGTGACCAGTACAAAATAATTACAAATGAATTGTTAAAATAAAGAGGAATGGATAAAATAGGTTACATGGATCAATTCTAAAAAATCAAGTAAACAAGAATTCAGGCAAAGCGTTTCAGCCATAGGATCTTTGTCCAGCAAAATAAAGTAAGTGAGAACCGAACCGTCAATCCAAAACGAATAATCCAAGGACAATGACAACATCGGAAACAAAAAAGAAACAGAGACACAACATGAGTATGGCACAGAAAAGAAAAATGAAGATACACACACAAATATGAACAACACGGACCCAATAAAAAAACCATGGATGAGATCAGGTGCACCTGTAAGGTAAGCATCTCCTGCTTCTTATAAGACACCCGCCGTGTTGAACATGTCAAATCCGGTAGTAAAGGTAGAGGAAACAACAATTAAGCTTTAAAGGGAAAAATCTGTTGTCATCTGGGAAACAGATATCCCATAGTGGTCCACAAGATGGTGATGTCGACCGTAAAACTTCTGAAGGGATGACTTCAAGTTTTGCGTAACATACCCTTGTGAGCAACTGGGCTCTATCAAGGAAGTCACTGTATCGAACACAGGCTCTTGAATAGCGAATGAGCTGGGAGATGTAAACTCCATATGCCGGCGCTGTTGGGATGTTGCTACAAAGAAAAGGGAAGTTTACTATTGGGAGGTGAAGTCATTGCGTTTGTCGCACAGCTTAGTTTGAAGTCTACCTCTGTTGTCAATTTCAAGCTGAAGGTCAAGGAACGAGGCTGATGTAGAAGTGTCTGTGGAATCCTTAATTTTTCGAGCTCTTTTGGATAGATCAAATGAAGAAAATCAAAGCGAGGGCTGTTTAGTTACAAAATATCATCTATATAACGGAAGCTAAAATTGAAGGATTGGGCCAGTTTTTTATCTTGATTTTGAAGAAGCCCTTCGATGAATTCAGCCTCATTAGGGTGAAGAAACAGATCGGCTAGGAGAAGCGCACAGCTAGTTCGTGTCCATAGGAATTCCGATAGTCTGTTGAAAAACAAGTCCTTCAACCTGGACAAATATATTATCGATCAGAAACTCTAACATTTTAATCACTTCTTCCTCTGTATATTTTTTCTCCGATTCGGAGTCATTTTTCAAAAAGTAGGCTTGTTCTCTACCTACAACAATGTACCTATATCTTCGTTCACCGTTCTTACGTGAGAAACCTCTATGAATTAAACCTTTCAGCCGAGAGGTTAGTTGTTCAAGAGGAATAGTAGTGTAAAATGTGCAGAAGTCGAAAGTTTTAATGCTGTTACAGTGTGATAATGATCTAGAGTTTAAGATGTCAAGTAGATCTTTGGAGTTTTTCAAAATCCACATTTCATTTACACCGCTTCTTGAAAAGCAAGTATCACAGTATTTTTGAAGACCCTCTTTAACAGCTGTCAAGATGGAGGTTAGCAATTTAGATATAGGTTTTGTAGAGCATTTTGCAGATCCAGCGATGTATCGTTCTTTGTATGGGCATTTATGTAATTTTGGTACCCAGTACCAGGAGGGGAGATCTGTCATCCTTGGTGGAAATCCAGAAGGAAAGCAAAACAGATTTATGGTTCTGTAATATCTCCTCCTTTGAAAGAGTAGTAGCTGCGTAAGTTGGATTGCCGTTGGAATTTTAAACTCGACTCATTCATTCTGATTTATTACGTAGAGAATTCATTTTAGTAAATTGATGTCAAATGTCAAATATGTTACCCAAAACTTGAAGTCATCCCTCCAGAGGTTTTACGGTTGACATCACCATCTTGTGGACCGCTGTGGGATATCTGTTTCCAGATGACAACAGATCTTTCCCTCTAAAGCTTAATTGTTGTTTCCTCTACCGGATTTGACTTCACTACCGGATTTGACATGCTCAACATGGCGGGTGTCTTATAAGAAGCAGGAGATGCTTACTCTACCGGTGCACCTGATCTCACCCATGGTTTTTTNGTGTTGTTCATCTTTGTGTGTGTGTGTCTTCATTTTTCTTTTCTGTGCCGTACCCATGTTGTGTCTCTGTTTTTTTTTTCTTCTTCTTTCTTTCTTTTTTTTTTGTTTCTGATGTTGCCATTGTCCTTGGGTTGTTCGTTTTGGATTGATGGTTCGGTTATCACTTACCTTCTTTACTGATTACATGTTTGTCATGCTCTATTATTGCAAAGTAAGTTTACCTTAAACTGTATGTATCTCTTATAGGGTCTGTAAGTCTCGCCGTCTGACGCCATTAATTACCTATAAAATTACAATTCAAAAAAGTTAAAATCCGACCGCTGCAAAACGACACTAAGGATTCTGTCGCTGAAATATTTGTTTTGAGCGTCATTAATTTGCATGCAAAATGATATTTCGAGGTATAGTTTATATCTTAAACTTACTTTGAGGTATGAGCAAAGCTCATTGTTGAAGGCCTCGAGATGAATTCAATTCAAG
Source organism: Modiolus philippinarum (assembly GCA_002080025.1). Lineage (NCBI taxonomy): Eukaryota > Metazoa > Mollusca > Bivalvia > Mytilida > Modiolidae > Modiolus > Modiolus philippinarum. Next base: position 8,774 of record MJUU01004433.1, on the reverse strand, counting down.
ATGAGAAAAACAATAAACAACGTTGTGTAAGTGCTTCTTTTCACCTCCTATTTGAAGAGACATTGTCTCGTGCATTTACTCCAAATCTTTTTATTTTTAATTACCCAGATATAACAATTAAACAAGTCTTATAAGGCCATATACTGTAAACCGGGAAATTTTCGCGGTAGTTTTATTTTCGCGATTTTCGCGTTTGGAATGGGAGCGCGAAAATAGAACGGCGCGAATATACTTGTCTATTATTGAAATCAACGGTCAATAATTTGGCAGCACGAGTTCAAATCTGCGCGCACTAAAATCCTGTCAATTTACCGCCAAATAAAGACGGCACGAAAAATTCTTGGTTTACAATATCAATTCCCACTGTGGCGATCGTCAGATTGCAGATACGATTTCAGAGTTTGTCTAATTTTTGTAGGTTGTCAAACTATCTGTCAGACGAGGAGACCAATTTCCTACGTTTTTGTCATCTTGTGCAGAAAATAGCACCCCAAGCTGTGAGATGTCGGTTTGATCAGGAGTTCCCCCCTCTGGCACTGGATGGTATTATCAGAAAATATCTAAATACCTTGACAGATTTAAAGACGAAGAGAGTGATTACAGCGATACAATGGAATCTGCTTCTTCCATATGGTTCGTAGACATTTCATTCAACAGGAATTGAAGCAAAAGAGATAAGTTGAAACTCATAAATATGGAACTGTTATACAACTTTGGTAAATCATGATAAACAGTATATTGATAAATTGATGGTCAATATACCATTAACTCATCAGTACTGCTTGCTGCTGGGTCATAATAATAAAGCCTTATCCCCTACCTTTCCAATTTTTTAAGCCCATCAAAAAAAATCTTTTGATGTTTGGAAATTACCTCAAAATTAGTTTTTTTCACTAAAGATTGGCTTAATTTAAAAAAAAAACTTAAACTAAACTATGGGCCATGTATTTCTGAAAAAGTTTCCCAGGATTTTTTTTTATTATTTCCTTTCGGAGGTTCGCTCCTTCCGTTTTGGTTTTTTCTGTCAGATTTTCGAAAACCCCTGTTTAATCCATTTAAAGCATTGTATTTTCTTTTTGCTAATGGACCCCTTTATTCATTTCCATAATTTCATTTTATACATCGTTATGAGCATTCTGTAAAAAATCATAAACTCCTATTTAATTGACTCATTCGTTCACGTTCAAACATGCTATTGTTAAACTTATGGAAAAATCAAAGGAGATCAGTTTCCCGTCTAAATTTTAATGACTTATATCTCAAAAACAAGTTCATCAACCTAGCAATTTTTCCACGTCAAATTAAAGTAATTCTTTTGCATATGACTAACAAAAAAATCACATTTTTCTGATATTCTTATATTAGCGAATCCCTTATCATGTTGCGTTATAAAAGCTGACTTCAATACTTTAATGCGCTAATGCAAAGATGATTTGCTTTAAAGACCGTCTCCAAGTACTGAGTTCCCGGATAATTATTATTTTTTTTTCTTTTTTTTTTTTTTTTTTTTTTTTTTTTTTTTGACGAATTATGGTCCTTGGTGGAACAATATTTCACCAAATTATCATTTTGTTTGTTTTCCTTCATGCCCATTCCGTATCATTGCAAGTAGAGTCGTAACATTTCTACTTAACACCCGGTTGGGTTTTTTGTTATAAATGATCAGATCAGTCGGAAATTAAACTTTCTTTCGTACATTCCTGTGAAACTTTTAAATAAAACCAAATTATACCAAAATGGTTATACGAGCCCATTAACTAAAATAATTCATATTTTTTGCGCATTTGCAGAACCTAAATTCACAGTAACCTCGGTATTTTGTTATTCCATTCCTAAAAAGTGACTTCAGGTTTTAAATTGAATAAAAAAAAAGGGAAACGGGGAATGTGTCAAAGAGACAACGACCCAAAGGGGAGTAATAACAACTTAAAACCACCATAAGATCTTCAATGAACGGTGAGAAAACCCCACACCCAACGGTAGGTCGGAGTCGGCCCCTGAATAAAGAGTAATCAAGTTCAGCGAAATAAACATCATCCTAGACTCCTATAGACATAAAGTAAACTAACTAGAAAAAAGACAAGACACACAAAGGCTTAATAAATTTCCTGACTTAGGACAGGCGCAAACCTGCTGCGGCGGGGTTAAACTAGTTTATTGGGCCCAAACCTTTCCCCCAGCCAATGTGATAAATAAAAAAAAAACAATAGTAACAACAGTAAAATTCAGCAAGCCACAGGACTGAGTCAATTGCGAAAAATTAAACCGAAAGTACTAAATATACGGACATAAACATGAAATCACAGAAGACTACTAGCAATTAACTGACATGCCAGGTCCAGACCCATTACCAAATGACAAATAAAATTGAATACATATTTGTTACATCTCCTCTAAGAACCTTTAATGAGCATTTCTTTTGCTTTTCAAAACACTTTTTTCTAGTTAATTGTCTTTACTTCTCCATCTTTCTCTGTCTTTCCTTTGACTCTATCAGTTATGTACCTCAAATTATTGACCTTCCCTGAATTATTACCTCGAATTACTGAATTCTTTGTCATTAGAGCAATGACTCCCAGAATTGACCGAATCGCCCAAAATCTTTTTCTCGTTACAGAATTATATCACCTGGTCCAAAACCTTTATTATCTGATTAATTGTATGTGCATAAAACAAGACCGCAATGGAAAAGGGGTGATTTAAAACTGGTTTAAACCACCATTTCTTTTGAAATTACTGTTACAAGTCAGGACCATTGCGGTTTACAACTTTTCCGATGGTTTTGCACCTATGTTCTCTTTTGCCGTTTCTGGTCGGTAATTTTGTTATAATCCCATTTTCTATCTGATTAATTAATATGCATATTCATTCATATGACATATACTTAACTTTGACCTTCTGTAATGTTTCACCTAAATAAAGTTTAAGACAAGCTTTTTGTAGATTTTTTTGTCTTTTTTTTTGTAGATTTTTTTTTATATATTATTAGGACCTTACCCGTTTCAAACAGGGAAAGATTTTGCCGAACTTCTTCCGATTATTAAGGTCTTTCCTCTTTCTAATAGAACTACCTCTTTTGTCTCGTTTGATTATTCTTGTTCAGGTTTTCCCCTTTCCAATGGAAAGGCCTTTCTGTATTTCTGTATTTAGTCTGATTAATTTGTTTAATCAGATTCTTTTAATTAGTTTTTATATCAAATTCACAGTATCTTCGTTTTTTGTTATTATATACCACTGGACCGATGCCAGTGCATGTGGACTGTTAGTCCCCCGGGGTATTCACCGTCTCAGTAGCCAGTATTTCGGTACTGGCCGGAAAACCGATTTTATTTGACAACTTGCAATATGTAAATTTTAGAAAATTTTATTTAAACTCTGTCCTTACCTGATTTTGGCTTTTCTATTAAGATCCTATTGATAATTTGTTCTGTATCACCTTTTACACATTTTTCGGTTAAGGGAGTACGAGTGTCAGAAATTTTGTAATTAGAAGTAAAATTCTGACCTTTTGTTTTGAAGAGCACTGCTAATGGAACAACTTGAGCAAAACATTTTGAAAATCCATGAAGGAATTTTTGAGATATAAAACGTCAAAATTTTGGCGGGAAACAGTTCTCTCTTTTTTTCCTTTGATATGCATAGGATGTTTATATGCATTTAAATATATGAAAATATAATTGGAAGTTGATTAGATTTTATACACTGTCTATTTTATACATTTTAAAGTGACCTATGACCAAGAAAATATGATCCATGTGCAAAACATTTTTACGCTGTTTGAATGGGTAAAACCCGAGGATGTCGAATGCTTCTGAAAATCTGAGGCTCGTACTCCCTTAATGAATTTCCAAATGTTTGGATTTGATGTGCACTGAAGAGACATGAGCGCATATGCAGAAACCAAATTCACAGTAACTTCAGTATTTTGTTATTTATTCTGCCTGATCTTCAATTGCATAGCCTTTTGATACTCTGGGATAATGATGTATACTGAACAAAAAAAAGTTTAGCAACACATTTTCAACAATTTTAAATTTTAACAAAACAAAAATTGCTCTTTGTTCAGGGGCCGACTCCGACCTGCCGTTGGGTGTGGGGTTTTCTCACCGTTCATTGAAGATCTTATGGTGGCTTTGAGTTGTTATAACTCCCCTTTGGGTAGTTGTCTCTTTGACACATTCCCCGTTTCCCTTCTTTTTTCTATTAAATGCTGATAAATTCTGATCTCAATTAAACATTACCGATATTTGCTTTAATTCAACCCTTTAAAAATTCTTTATTTTGTCACGTAGGGTGTACAAGATATCCAATTCAAAAAATTTTATGTGCATAAAACAAGACCGCAATGGAAAAGGGGTGATTTAAAACTGGTTTAACCCACCATTTCTTTTGAAATTACTGTAACAAGTCAGGACCATTACGGTTTACAACTTTTCCAATGGTTTTGCACCTATGTTTTCTTTTGCCGTTTCTATTCGGTAATTTTGTTATAATCCCATTTTCTATCTGATTAATTAATATGCATATTCATTCATATGACATATACTTAACTTTGACCTTCTGTAATGTTTCACGTAAATAAAGTTCAAGACAAGCTTTATTGTAGATTTTTTGGTTTTTTTTTTTTTTTGTTTTTTTTTGTTTTTGTTTTTTTGTTTTTTTTTTT
>MJUU01004431.1:18999-40077 GCA_002080025.1 Modiolus philippinarum | reverse complement strand
AAAAAAAAATTCGGGAGTTCAGCGAATAAATAATTTTTGGCGCACCCCCCTAAAAAAATTGACCCCTTAAAAATACCCTCATTTCAAGTAAAAAAGCCTTAAATTTCACAATAGAAAAAAAAGCCTGGAAGTACAGCAAGAGAAAAAAATCTGTTGGATTTTTTGGAAAAAAATTTCCCCAGTGCACCCCAACCTCGAGAAATGGTAAAATGTAAATTGTGATTTTTAATTAATTCTATCAATATAGTCTAGTAATAAAACGGATCAATACGACTACAACTTAAATTGCTTTTTACATTTGTGAAGTGCTATTCAGTAGGACATGAATTTTAAATACACTAAATCGATGACTGAAAATATTTACATCGTTGTCAAGAGCTTGTTTATATGTTGCTTGGGTCCCATTGCCGTAGTTACTGTAAACATATATTGATTAACAGTAGAGAGAAGACTAACATATAGCAGACTGGCGTGGTCTTTCGCTTCAAATTAACGAAATAATTAATTATCTAGAAGGATTTTTAAGTCTCAAGAAAGTATTTCTAAAATAGAACTAGAAAGGGAAATTCAAGAGTGTCGGGACACCCATTCTCGTTTATTGGATTATTCAACAAGTTTAAATCCATTAATTATTCCGGATTCCGAAATGTCTCAACCACAGAACTGGTCATGGAGTTCGGAAGAAATGAATATCTTGGAAGAAAATATTGTTTTCTATAGGAAAATGATCCAGAGTGTTGAATGTGCTAAGAGTGTGGGACCGGTTAAACTTCCAAGACCCCCAAAAAGAAAGGTGCAGGACTTATTTAATGAAACATTCGGAGAGAAAGGAAAGCAAACCATCATGACACCTCAAGAACTCCACACCTTTGTAAAAAGCAGAAAGGTGGATTTATCCAAAGCAATTTCGAGGTCGAAGTTTATTTTTAATCTGCAAAGTGAGTTAGAAATTGTTAAACAGTTGGGGGAAGCAGACAAACACTTTGAAAGACATAATGCCCAAGGTATGCTGTTTAGCATTGCTTTCGGCCATTTCCTCAATAAAGTGAGAGACTGGTTTCTCCAGGAAAAGGAAAAGGGATTGTTCAGTGAAACGTGGGACACATGGTTGTCATCTCGGGTGAAAATGTCGATACCACATGCCCGTAAATTAAGACAGCTTTCTAAACTGCTGGAAGGATTTCCGGGTTTTCTTAACATCAGTGTCTCAATAAATGACATTTTGTCAAAACAAAAACTTATCCAACAAATGTTAACAATCGATGAGTTTGCCACCTTTTGGAGACATGCAGACAATATTCCGACAGAGGAACTTACCCAATCGCAAGAGGATATGATACTATCGTAAATATTCCATATTAGGAGTGATCATGCATGATCGGTGGGTTGTACATTATAAATATTTCATGTAAGGAGTGATCAGACATTATCAGTGGGCGGGACAATTATTCCATATAAGGAATGATCATACATGATCACTTATGTTTTCAAATTAAAATTTTGATACCGATTATTGTTTTGGTTATAAATTAACAGTAAGTAAAGAAAGATCTAAAATGTAAATCATCAAAGTTCGGGGTTAAATGTATCGCATGTCACGTCTCATCAGATCTCAAGAGGAATATTGATTTTCTTAATATTCCATATAAGGAGTGATCATACATGATCAGTGGCTGGGACAACTTTGTATATATTCTGTATAAATATTTTCAATGCTATATTTAGAAACGGTTATGCATAACTGGTGTAGTTTCCTAATATGATTGTTGTTTAATAAAGTATGTATTATTGTTTTTCTAGGTCTTACTATTTTGCAAAAACGTCACTTTGCATCGTCTTGGTCATTACTTTTTGTTTGTCGTCTAATATGAGGTAAATGTACATGAGCAGCATATTTGGCTGAAGTAAATATTTTTTTTGTTATTCATAACATGGTTACGGCGCTACTACAGTGTCACCGTTGCTAAGGGTCATGTCAAATGAAAATTTTGTTTTAACTGTAATTCTGTAATTAACAAAATAATACCCTTAAAAATGAAGCAACCAACAGCCCCAGATTTACCATTATATCCAGAATTACCTAAAAAGATGGACAAAATTATAGACTAAAAATAACAGAAATAGAAAAAACGTTAATAAATGAGAGAGGTTAACGTAAATCACTATACAAAAAATATAAACGAGGAATTAATACAACGGATGGTGTCGATACAAGTCTTATTTCAACATCTGTTGTTTTAGCAGGTGTAGGAATTGCAGTGCCTTTTTTACTTCCCATACAAATTACAGCTGTTGTATGTGGCAGTTTGGGTGGTTTAGTTAAACTTGTTAGACGTAAACTTACAACAAAATCAAAAAAACACTATGAAATTAAAACAATGGCAGCATGCAAGTTAAACAGTATAAAAGATTTAATTTCAAAATCTTTGACTGATGGACAGATAAGTGAGAATGAATTTAAATCAATTTTAGATTAATTAGAAAAATATAATGAAATGAAAGAAAAAATACGTAAAAAACAAACACAAACAAGAATGAATGATGAAGAAAGAAAAAAATTAATAGAAGATACAGAAGCAAGAGTAAAAAATGAATTTAAAAAAAAATGGAAAATATTTAATTTTCTTCAATACAATTACTATAGTAAATGACCCTCCTCCAAAATATGATTAAAAATGTTATAATTAAAAATGGCTGAAGGAGGAGAAATTGAAATGGAAACTTTTAATAAACAGGATGAGTATGATGATGATGATGAAGTATAAACTTCTTTATAAAATGATATGGAGTTTCACCAGTATATAAATAAATATTTTGAACAATTAGAAAATTTATCACCAGAAGATAAACTAAAACACAAAAGTAAAATAATAAAAAAATGGTAAAAAGATTGTATGATAATAATAATGAATTAGATTTAAACAAAAATCATAAGAGATTTCTTTTTAGGGAGAGATAATGAGGGAAGAAACATGTTATGTGTAAGAGATAGAGCTGGTGATAAAATTCCATTAACACATTACGAAGCAGGAGTATTAAAATTTTATAAATTTAGCACTCTTCAAGGAAAATACGGTGTTGATTTCATTAGAAATGTTTTAGGTGTTGACCATTATAAAATAACTAATCAACATATTACTGATGTTGAAAATAGATTACAAAGACTAAATAATACCCTAGAAAATATTCCTCCCCAAAATATAACTTCCCAACAAGAAGCACAAGAACTATCGGAAACAGCAAGTAATGCGGAAACATTTGTGAAAGAAATAAATGAAGAAATGAAAACTATGACAAAAAGAGAATACGATGGTGTAATGGAAGCAATGACAACAGTAAGAGAAGAACTTATTAATAATAATGCTAAACTAACTGAAATAGATAATAAAATAGAACAAGATTGATTGATTGATTAGTTAGAGTTTAACGTCCAATGAGCAATATTTCAGCTATATCAGGACGAGAACAATTAATCAATTCAAAACAAATTGTAAGTAAAAGAAGAAAGAAATAAAAGTGGAAGGGACAACCGGNGCAACGACTTTTGATTGCCACTGGAAAAGGGGAGAAATGGGTAGGGGCAGGAAATTTAGCCTTCTATACGACACCCAGTGCGTCTGCTCTCTTTAGAGAAATATAGAAGGGGTCTTTATACTGCATGGAGCGTGGCGTTTCTCCACACAGTTTGGCTACAATGGTTCGCGGTCAGGCTTTCCGTATTATGACCTGACTACCCCGCAAAGACAGGGCATTCCCCTATCCACCACCTGGGGACGCGCCCGGCAAATAGAACAAGAAAAGATTAAATTAGAACGAGCAATCAGGACAATAGTATGTAACGTTCTACCAGATTATTCAGTAAGTTTACTGTATTATTTACAATTTTATAAGGAGATTTTTAACCTGTTTAAAAGTTTCCCGCCCTGCAACATCTATTTTTATCTAATTCAAGCTGGACCGATAACTAAAGTGTTCATGACGAACACTAAAAAAAAAGAGACCCCTACAACAACCACTTGAAAGACATACAAAAGACAAATTTGAAAAAAAAAATCCGGGAGGGGGACAATATAATATATAACTCTTGTTATTGAAAAAACTAGGATGAATAGACAGTTGTTCCATTAAATTCAATATTTAGTAGCTATTGATATTATTATAATTTATTCATTTTGATGGAGTCTATATTTATCTATCCTTATATACAAAGTAGGACTTCATTCCACTTATGTTTAGATATATTTAAACTCATAAATAAAACACTCTACATCAAACGTTTTAAACCTGTAGTAAATATTTGATCACATCACTCGTCGCGTGGTGATATCAAAACATTACATGTTTGGTTACAAGTAAGTTTCATTATCATAACATTATACCAAACACTCAATCATACCTACAAGTTTAAAGTACTTGTGATTTACAACTGACCATGGCGGAGAAAATAAAGCAAATTGCTACATTTTCTGAGGATGCCATTAATATGGGATTACAGACATTAACAGAAGACCAGTGGACTAATTTCAAAGTTGGGTTGGATATCCTTTCTTCAAGTCTTGGAGAAAAAAAAAGAACGCAATAAAGTAGAGTCAAAACAATTTAAGATAAGGGATGAAACCATTTTCAAGGAGCATATTCTTCTTCAGATTCAGAAACGAGTAGTTGAGACAGAAAGACAGGAGACTAAGAATGTTCTTTCCATAATTGTAAACCGACTACACATCATCTAGTATTGAGGAAATGCTAAGGGAACATGTCGCTCTTATCCAGACGGAAGAAGGAATGAAAGCCATGATTCTCATAGCCCAATTCTCCCGCGGACTGTTATATTTAAATTTAGGAGAAAAACTCAAGCAACAGGGGATTAGCCTAAGAGAATTTGTGGAGAAAGGTAACAAATTCTTTGTTTTCTATTTATAAAATGGGAGGTGTGCGTGTTTGACATGATTTGATTGGATAGTGACGTCTCTGAGTAGTTATTTAAATCATGACGTACGATGTTTGCTTGAAGTGAGAATTTCCAAGGCCATGTTTGCGCAGGTCAGTTAACTCGTCCATGCATTGTCCATACTGAATTTTGACGGCTTGTAGAAACATGTGGTCATTTGGTATCTAAGGTTTATAAATTGTTATCTCAGGGAGTCCGTTAGGATTTACCAACGAGAGCACACATACGTTTAAACATTATTTCAAATTAATTATTTCAAACTAGACACGTTTGGAACAGCCAACGGTTTTTTGTACTTTAATTGTTATACATTTGTATTTATATTGTTATTCTTTGCATTTTGGAAGTTTTGACAATAAACATTGTGGAGTCTATTGGATCGATCTTTGTTGCCATATTTTAAGAAATTTACTGTTTTTTATGCAACTTCGGTATTATTTTTGTTTTGTTTTAAGAAATTAAGTTAGTGAAAACATATAGAGCTCTTCCCTATTGTTGTCAGAAGTGGATTTTAAGTATTTCTAAATCATCATTCCCGTGCAAAGTCAGAACGGCAGAATCTCATTAGATTCATCAGGGAGAAGACCAGTAGCGTCAAATATGATGAACAGAAAAATAACATAAGAAATTTATTCTGATAATTTTCCCCTATAATCAATCTCTTGTAATACCGAAAAGTGAAAAGAATTCAGAAGTACTCAAACCATGCGTTTATTTAAAATGTCTGTTCCAATACCATCATTACATATTTTATCACTGGTAGGGAGACACAAGTTCGAATTGCAGTGGAAGCCGATCGAGCGATAACATCATACCATTTTATCCTATATAATGATTATGAAATAAACCACACGAATTTAGTTCTAATCTAATATTTATCAAACTTTCATCCATATTTACAATGTTTATACAATGTTTGATTTTGTCACAATCTCGAACATTCTATTAAGACGATTCTTCACTCTATTTCTATAACAATTAAACTATACGATTATACTGACAATTTATCTATCAACGACATTTCTAAACGATTTTTCTAAAACCTGACCACTAATTACACCCGATTTCTATCTATCTAACCTTCACTATCTAAAAGTCAAATTGACCTTTCCTAATTAACGATTGATTGATTGATTGATGTTTAACGCCAACTTCAGCAATATTTCAGCTATATCGTGGCGAGAACTGTTAAGAATATAAACTAATTATAATAGGTATATAAAAATATCAATATAAAACCATATAACTTCATACACGTAAAACAAATGTGTAAAATATTAAAAACATAAAGAAGATTGATTGATTGAATATTGTTTAACGTCTACTCAGCAATATTTCAGCTATATCAAGACGAGAACAAGTTTGTTGATAAATAATCACTTTGGGGTATGGAAATGGCCATGGGACGGGAAATTCTGACTGCCACTGGAAAAGTAGGGTGAAATCGTCAAGGGCGGGGAATTTAGCCTTGTAGCCGATCACCTACGGACCACCCCAAAAAGAGCTTACTACAAGGGTTCTTTAACGTGCAGGAAGCGTACATAAAGAAGAAAATTTGGTTAAGCTAACAATATTAGAAACCAGTTTAAAATTGATCGTTTTAAATCTTATTAAATAAATTGATTGCTATTAAAATTGAACGATTTTGTCGCCAGCGACATTTGTAAATAGGTCTTTAAGACAATCAGCAGAATAAAAATCACGCCTGATATCGGCAACATCTACACATTCAATTAAAACATGTTGAATTGTATAGGGACAATTGCATGGAATACATTCAGGTCGATCATCACGGTTGAGAATAAAACTATGTGTTGTTCTAGTGTGTCCAATACGACATCTGGTCAACACTAGCTGTTCCCTACGGTTTTACCACATGAACCGACCTGTTTACAAACGTCTGACTGTATTCCATGCAGTTTATCATTTATTTGCAGATCCCATTTGGCCTGCCACAACTTTAATCGACTTTCAATTGCCAATAGGCATGAGAGTGAATCAGAACAGATAATGAACTTAAATATAAGTGTTGAGTAAATAGCGTTTGCTTCAGCAGTAAATATGGAACTAGAGAATGGTAATCGGAGAGTTGCTGTACGTTCTCCAAAAAACGGCTGCAGGAGCCACTCTGTCTCCATTCTTAGAGCCATCTGTGTAAATTTGCAAGTACAATCTTTTCACAACGAAATTTACTGTTATTTTTAAAGCACCTTCGGATCTAAATTTGTTCCCTTTATTTCACCGTCACTGTTATCTATCTTTATACCACCGAACAGGAAAAGTGAAAAGAATACAGGACTCGTACCATGCGTTTATTTAAAATGTTCATTTTTTACAACATATTTTTCATTAAACGGAAGTGACACAAATACAAGTAAATCAAGAAGATTGAAACGTGTAATAACACGATTAGAAATTATCATGGTATTCAGGGACTAGGCCTGTAAACATTAAAATGTAATGTAAAGTCCCTGAGGCATTAAATAATTTTGATGGAAAACTGTAGTCAAGAGAAATCAGATTGATAATAAAGTGGAATAAAAGCAAGTGATACCAACAATAAAGAATACAAAAACAAGCCAAATATGCTAATAATGTAAACGAAAGGCACTTTAACAATACAGAAAATTGTGATATAAAAAAACAGGTGAAGACTTAACTAGAATTCGCCTGTGGACAGGGGCGAGTCGTTCTGCTCCAGTTCCGATAATAATTAGTTCCATAACCTTCAGTTTACAATTGTAAGGATCATATCGTTTATAATATTTTAAAATTTATTTGCAGTGCAATTTAAAAAAGTTGAATTGACATCCATTAGATATCTGTTCTTGTAGTTCTGTTGACATGTCACAACAAATCACAGGTAAAATTTCTTTGTTGTTCTGTGTATATTTTAGGTTATTTATATGAGGCACAGGTTAAATACCTTTGTTATTCTGGGTATGTCATTAATATATTCATATTAATCTGGGGTATATTTGATAAAAACATGTTACAGTAACTTGCTTTTTAACATATTTAAAGACAATATAATGGAAAAACGTAACATTAAGTTTAGCAAATATTTGCACTATTTAATATGATTAAGATCTTTACATCTTCAAAGACATGTGGATATAATGATATAGGCAGGTTCGCCTTTACGTCACAAACTTGGTTGGCAAGAAATCGTGATAATTAATAAGGGTCATAAAAATGTCATTTTCAATTCACTCGTACGAAATTGTTAATTGAGGTATCTTGACAATTCTTTTTGATTCGAAATTCTTGAATGTTTACACTTTTACAGGGTATTAATGTTTTAAATAAATCTATTTTCAATATCTATATAATTAGTATTTTTGTAAAGTATATAAAATTCGGCAATTTTGACACTTTTTAAAACCTCATAAATTTTTTTCTGCACAATTTTTTTAAAAAGTAAATCGGCGGAAAAAATATTAAAATCTTAAAGTTTACAACGTATTTAACAGATCCAAAATCGGATGGATAATGAAAAAGTGGTCTTACTACGACTTTGCCAACCAAAAATGCTAATTTGAATATGTAAATTAGATTTTATGACACCACTAATGAGGTTCGCAAACCTTCCTATATATAAAGTTAAAAAACTATTACCCCGCTTGATGCCAAAATTTAAATTATTGACGTTATGACGTCGACAAGGAGTCATTGAATTTGCACGTCGCCAGTGCCAAATTCTTTTGACGTTATGATTTCTCAGTCTGTATTTGTTAAGCCTATTACATGAGGTCGTGAAGCTATGCTACAGACAAAGTTAACAGTATAAAATGTGTGGACGAAATGTTGTATACATTTGATCTTTTATTCGTTGTCTGGTTATTAATTTTCGAGTAGTTTATTCAAGAATGTACCGAAATTAAGATAGATGGAAATAATTTTTAATTTTCGATTAAAGCATTATATTGCTTTTTATTTTTCGTATACAAATATTTTCAATCAATGTTACACATTTATACACAAATGTACAAAGTTTGTATGTTGCAAATAAGAGACGATGTAATGTGGAAGCAAATGATTTGGAAAAAAGATGTTTCAAAACAAAGATACTCGAATAAAATATTTTACAAAGCTGCATTTTGCAGATTATTCGGAAAACGAAGTTGATTACCCCGGTTTTTCCTTTATACGTTTAGAAAGTATTTTACAAGAGTTACTTTTTCGATATTTTCTATTAAAAATCAATATTACAAAGAAACTTTCTTGTGAAATAGGGAAGAAAAAAATTATGAAAAAAGTAGGTCTTATATATATATATATATATATATATATCATTTACGTTAAGCCACGGCCTGAGGAAGCATGGTGTCGGTCAAAGTATAACTTTATCTGATTCAAATACCCTTTGCCTATTCGCTGCTGGAAACACACACCTTATGAAATGTGAAACGGCAACTTTTTTGTATTTTAATCGGAGTGTTTTTCGTACTTTGCTTGGCATGATGAACAACTTCGCTGGCAATTTCCAATAATTTATAAAAAAAAATCTAAATGAACTGAACAAGACAGTTCATTGTCGCTTTCCCATAAAATGGCACGCCGTTGCAGCGGGATCTACATATAGCTATCTTTTTGAAACAACACGGTTATTTTAGAATTTTTATTTGGTGTACTCGAGCAAGACAATTTTGGTATGATGACCGTATGAGTATCTCAAGAAAGAGGTATGACCACTGTCCCTTGAATGTATTTCCTTCAGAATAACAGTTTTAAGAATTCAGTAAATCTTCTCCAAAACAGTTTTAACATGTTTTCTGTTATATGCACTATTATCATAAAATCAATACAAATGTAAATCCATACCTTTAAGATTCGGCCACTAAACTTGCCATTTGAAAGCCATTTTGACAGATTTTGACAATTTTTGTAGGTTTAAATAAAATTCGTTGTATGGCACATCAAGAACCAAATTAAACTGACTGCCATTAGTAAGGGCAAATGTTTAAACAGTACACATGGTTTTGGTTCTCGGTGTCCTTTGAGTAGTAACATCCTCTCAAACACTGTAAAATGGCTGTAAATTTGAGCACAAAAATATTTTACGAAAGGATATGGAGTAAATGAACATAAGACCATAACACATATGTTCACCCCAACTGCAATACAACAAATGTAATTTTAATGAGCTGTATGGCCATTTCGGATATTAATTCCTCATCAGCAGTACTAGAACAAAAAAGCTATTTATAGCCACTTTCGACAGCTTATATGTCAGAAAACGTACAAGTGGGGCATATATTAATTTTATGTATAGAGAGACCATCTTAAATGATTCTCGACAACAATTGAGCATATTTTGATTGATTGATTGAATATTGTTTAACGTCTACTCAGCAATATTTCAGCTATATCAAGACGAGAACAAGTTTGTTGATAAATAATCACTTTGGGGTATGGAAATGGCCATGGGACGGGAAATTCTGACTGCCACTGGAAAAGTAGGGTGAAATCGTCAAGGGCGGGGAATTTAGCCTTGTAGCCGATCACCTACGGACCACCCCAAAAAGAGCTTGCTACAAGGGTTCTTTAACGTGCAGGAAGCGTGACATTTCTTCCAACACGTGGACCTGAGTTTACATCCCATCCGAAAGATGGGTTGTGTATTTATTAATCCCGCACAACCACGGAATGGGTCCTATTTCTATATCCCGGGACCCTCGGGGTCAGCCTCCGTTTAGGAGGGGTCACACCCCGCAAGCCGGAGATACTGGGTCCTATTTCTATATCCCGGGGTTCCCTCGGGGTCCTCTGTTAGGATGGCTCATACTCCAAGCTCAGAGTTGAGCATATTTTGAAAATGACATAGGAACAAAATTCATGGCTAAATGGCCATACTTCTTTCTCTAAGTGCGGATACATTTCAAGGAAATATATCATATAACTCATGCATGTACAAATAATCAAAATAAAAAAGCTGGCACACATAAAATTAAAACACTTTGAGTATTAACCTCCTGCACGCCCAGAGGGACATTTATACTGCTACATGGAACCATAATTGTTTTTTACATTTACACGTTTTGGTTTGACATACATGCTCTTATATTTAAATTGCACGCTAGAAAGGGAAAAGTTTACCCTTTTAGCGGCAGGGTGAAGGGAAATTTTTCTAGGGACCACTTCAATGTATTTTATGCAACTGACTGCACATTATATTAAGATTTGCATTATATTACCCCGACCATACGCGTGCGATCCGGACCATACTCGTTTACTTATTTTGAAAAAAAAAATACGCGTACGATCGAAATATGCGTATGACCCTGAACATATACACACAATATAAAGACTCTACTTTTGTTCCCAAGAGGGGCATATCACAAACAAATATACATTCATGCAAAAAGAAAATAAGAGAAAACATTCTAATGAAAAATGTAGCCGTTCTGCTGCACGAATCCCGTCTAGTTATACTGGCCTAATTTTATTTTAGGGAACCTGCTACTTTAGGGTGGCGATTTTTCTACGGCCACGGAAGGCTTTGGTCAGGGTTAAAGTCTATAAATGGATAGGTTTAGGGTTAATGTCCTATTGTCAGTGTTACTTGAAGTTAGGAATACGGTTGGCCTAACGACTAATCAAGTGTACTTTTACAACTAAAAGCCACTTATGCCTAATTTTGAACTATGTAATTACTATGAATTCTTAATGCAATAACATTTAAATTTATTCAATTCAAAGTCCGATTCTTTTTTTATTTATCATGTGTGAAGGTATCAATCAAAAATGGTGCCACAAACTTGTATTTTACGAGCTTTTTTATCATATAATCTAAACTATCAAACAAGTAATACCGATTTCCTTGGGCTAAAAGATTTGGTAAAATATTGATGTCATTTGTTTGGCCATAAGGTCGAAATGCTGAAGAGTTTCTTTCAAAATATACTAAGAAATTTTTAAGATAAAGTAAAGAAGGCTGGTATGTTTTATCGTGATAGTTGGTTTAGTTGACATACCACTTAAGCACCATTTCGTTTTATGTTTATATTGTCACATACATAATTTTGTATATATGGCAAATAAAGTTCTTGTATTCTTTAAATGAAAGGCATTTTTATGGAAGATTTGCAGGATTAAAAAATACAAACCACGAAATTTATTCTGGTAATGCTTTGACTTGTGTTCAATCCCAAATTATTGTTCTTTTTAACAATATAAATATGTTTAAAGTAAAGTACTGACTGTTTGATTTTCTGGAGAGCCTGGGAATTTTACTCGAGCCGGCTTATTTTTTATTCACAAATATACAATGTTAGGAAAATTTACTGTGCAAGGCTTTTAATCTTATGGACATGGTGAGGGCCAGATATAAAATTAACACAAGTGCTTGTCATAGAATTTTTAGCAAAATTCAGAACCAGAATTTTGTTTCCAACCCCAACCCCCACACCCAGAAAGTCAAATGGTGCCTAAGACAACAAATTGATGCAAGAAAATCATGTTCACCTTTAGGAAATTGTTCTAATGGTCTACTAAATTACTAAATCACCACAATGGTCAACTAAATCACCGCTACCCTCTTGAGTAATTATTAATCAGGTTTTCGTGGTTTTAGCCTAATTAACTGATAACAAACTTATGTAAACTATGCTGGATAATTTATTTTGGATAAATGATCATTATAAAATATATGAAAAATATGCCCATTGACATTGTTTGCACAATTTTCCCGTAGTTTGCTAAATCGCTTTTTGCAGACGTAAAAACGCAAAGTGCTGTTTTGCTGTCTTCACCGACATCGTTCCAAAAAAAGTCTGTCTCCCCTTTTCCATTACAATGACGTCATGAAAACGTCATTACCAAGTGACGTCATTGCCGAGAAATACAATGTGACAATAGAGAGTCGTTGGAACAAAAACAGACACTTTTTAAAAAATTATAAAATATAGATTTTATTTACAAACGCAAACTGTATTACAAAAACGACATAAATGTCGCCTTGGCATTAAACCCCCGGACGACATATATGTCGCCGTGGCATCAAACTCTCGGACGACACATATGTAGCCGTGGCATTAAGAGGGTTAAGAGAAAACTATGCCAAAAATTGGAGAAATGAAATAAATATAACAAAGTTTAATCCTGTAACTAATAGAATGAGAATAAATTACGTAGTTATTGTAAATTTAAATTTGAATTTAATTGATTGATTGATTGAATATTGTTTAACGTCTACTCAGCAATATTTCAGCTATATCAAGACGAGAGCAAGTTTGTTGATAAATAATCACTTTGGGGTATGGAAATGGCCATGGGACGGGAAATTCTGACTGCCACTGGAAAAGTAGGGTGAAATCGTCAAGGGCGGGGAATTTAGCCTTGTAGCCGATCACCTACGGACCACCCCAAAAAGAGCTTGCTACAAGGGTTCTTTAACGTGCAGGAAGCGTGACATTTCTTCCAACACGTGGACCTGAGTTTACATCCCATCCGAAAGATGGGTTGTGTATTTATTAATCCCGCACAACCACGGAATGGGTCCTATTTCTATATCCCGGGACCCTCGGGGTCAGCCTTCGTTTAGGAGGGGTCACACCCCGCAAGCCGGAGATACTGGGTCCTATTTCTATATCCCGGGGTTCCCTCGGGGTCCTCTGTTAGGATGGCTCATACTCCAAGCTCAGAGGATGCTGCGGGGCTATTCTTCAGCCGGGACCGCGCACGGCGGAAATTTGAATTTAAAGAGGAGAAATATTTAGATATTAAAGACTTAAATGCTCGTGCAACATTAGTCCGTTTCCGGATTAGTGCACATAAACTTGAAATTGAAAGAGGGCGCTACACCGTTCCAAAAACTAAACTTGAGGATAGGTTATGTAAACAATGCAACCTATCAGTAATTGAAGATGAAAAACACTTTTTGGTTGAATGTCCTAAATATAACTATCTAGACTTGAATTATTTCACATACCTGTTAACCTCCTGGATATGCAAAGAGGGAGATCTCGCTCTTTCCACCTTTGCTAAGGGGGAGATTACGCGCGACGAACTTATTACCATCTTAGAATCAGAGGCATTAAAACTTTATACCAATAAAGAATTAGAAGAAGGCACAAATTGTGCAACACAGTTCACATTACACTGGGATCAGACAAAATCTAGTAAAGCAACATTTATTGATGAATGATTCTTACAGAATTTCTTTATCATCTATTGGATGAAGTGGACAATTTTCTATTTCCAAGGAAGATGGACAATTATAGACTGAATTAGTCCAAATTTGATTCCTCTGCTTAGCAGTGATTCTTCACCCATACAGTAAAACAATTATTCATCAGCAGTGGTGTTATTTGAAATTTGATAATTTGATTTTGATGCAGTCGATTGGTATGAAAGTGGAACAATATTTTGTAAAAATATAAGCAAATAAGGTTTTAAACATCTTTTTAATATTTTTTTTATATGAAAAATATGTTTTTATTAATAAAATTATTGCTTTTGAACAACATTATATCTCAGTATTGATGTTAAAAATTAAAAATGCGTAACATGAAAAATATAAAAGGGAGGTAACCAGACGTGTTTTGCAAAAATTGATAAACAAAAGTCAACTAAACATTCGTAACATTCTCAAAGAACTGGGAGTAAAAATGGATCTGACAATATTCAAAACACTATTTTAAAGGCATTTGACAGTAAATAATCATACAGGTAAGGCCTGATTGGCCAGGTTAATTAGTTCATAAGGTAAACATTGCCATAAAAGTGTTTATTTAACGGGAAAGTTAATCCGTTAATTGGGTCTAATTAACATTTCACTGTGGATGAAAGGAAGCAATTATGGACACCCTATAGTAATGATTTGGGAGTTTCATATGTTTTTAAGAGGGGGGAGTCTAAGCGGGAGGAAAAGTCTGAAGCGGAAGATATTGGTCTCCCGCGTGGGAGAAGGACGCTACGGGGGAGATGAGGCCTAAAAGCGGGAGTCTCCCGCGTAATGCGGGAGGGTTAACAGGTAAGATTTCAGCAAATTGATAATAAAAATTTGTCTAAACTCTCTGTTGAAGATAAATTCATTTGGCTACTTATCAATGAAGACCAAGAAATTAGTGCAGCAATTGTAAAGTATATATCCACATGCCTTATGAATAGGGAAAATAATATCCAATAATTAAATTTAGTTTATATTTACAGCGATTTACGGGACGCTTAAAACACGCGTCTGGTACGCAAAAATAAATTAAAGGACTCACATTTTATTACAATATGTTTCCGACGGGACGCAATATAATTAATGTATCAAAATGCTATGTCCACGTAGATCAAGCGAATCGTGTATCTGCTCAATTTCCATTAAAGAGTATTATTTAGACTTGCACATATATCAACACCATACAATGTATCTTTGGTCTTAAGCAAAATTCACCCGGCACCTGGATCAGTTATCAGAGACTCCGAATATAGAACTACCGAATGTGTCTTCAGATGGTAGATAGGGAAATGACCCATCTATGCGGGGCGCAAGTCATAATACAGAAAGCCTAACCAAGAACAATTGCAGCCAAACTGTGTGGAGAAATGCCTAGCCCCATGCAACTCCATTTTTGTTCAAGCGCAGACTAACAAGGAGACATCTATAAAAGGCTAAATTTCCTGCCCCTACCCATTGTTCAGGAAATTTAGCCCTGGCAATCATAAAGCTCTGTCCCTAGCTGATTTTGGCTTAACATTTAGATCATATTGGTTATTTGTTCTCTCTCAGTTTTTAAACATCATTTGGAATATGGCCTTCCAAACGTTTGGATTTTATCTGCACTGAGGAGACATAAGTTGTCGAAATGTGCATATACAAAATTTAAATTCACAGTAACTTCGGTATTTAGTCATTTGTTACCCCTTCTGTCTACCACCTATACTACTTTTTATTTACACATAATATTCTGAATTGATCAAATTGCTCTCGTCCATATTGCTTACTGGACATAAAATTAAGTAATCCAGAAAAAAATTATGTGACCTCCTGGGACCAACATTTTTTGGAGGACCCAGGAAAATGTGTATGGTGGGTCCCTAGGACAATTTTCAATTAACTGGAAAAAAAAGTTAATTAATGTAAATTGATAATTCTTTTTGATCTCAATTATGGAATGTTTACACTTTTACAGGATGTAAAAAATTTCAGCTTTTTATTTTTGATATATAGAATAAGTATATTTTGTAAACCATATGTATTTCTCGAAACTTTCACATTTTTGAAATACACATGAAAAAAATATTTGTCAATTTTTTATTAAAAAGTAAATCGGTAGAAGAAGTAAATAATGGGCGTACGAGTGTCCAAATATGTGGAGTTTTAGAACAATAGACCAATCAGCTTAATCCTCTTATCCCTAATCTTAATCCTCTTATCTCTTATCCTTATCCTCTTATCCCTAATCCTTATCCTCTTAACCTATTGAAGGAATCCCCCGTCCACATCATTATCCTCTTAACTGCCCTAATACCCCATCCACAGCCTTAATACCCAATCCACACCCTTAATACCCCATCCACACATCTAATACCCCATCCACATCATCCTCTTAACTTATTAAAAAGAATCCACACCCCTAATACCCCATCCACATCATTATTCCACGCATTCTAAATCTGAAGATGTTCTACTAAAAACTCGAACTTGTTTTATTTGTGTTGTCTCCCTTAGAACAATAATTTGCATTTGCTGGGTACTGAAGACTAAATAAGATTTCTTCAATTTGTGTGTCTGTGTATTATGAATTATATTATCATTTGTGTATTGTACTCTAGTTTCAGGTGTATTTGTTTTGTTATTTCAGAAACCTATAGCTGAGAGACATGAATTGTTGAAATAATTAATTGCAAAACTCAGACTCAGTCTTAATGTCTGTATTCCTTTACGGCATATTGAAATAAACCTATTTCTTCCATACATGAGAACTGTTTCTCGTGGTAGATGCGAGGGTAGATGTGTATTCTGTATTGTGTTTTGTTATTTTCAGACGCTGAATAATAATAATAATGATAATAATAATAATACTTGGTAATGATAGCTATTTTTGATAAGAAAAGAGAAGACATGAAATAAAAAAAACCGTTTTATTAAAATACCATGGGGGAAAAAAACATCTATACTACATACATGCATTCACAATTTAAATCTTAACCATTTTATTTCCTTTTTGGGTGAAAATAAACTGTTTATCTCCCTTTTCACATATAATTGTTTTGTCGATGCTTCAGTATTTTTTATAATTTGTTAAACGTTACCGTTTTCAACAAAGTCCTGTGTTTCGGTTTGTTACGGGAAATTACGTTCGTTCGTCAAAAAGTGAAACATCTCTAATAAAATTTCAAAAATACAGTGACAAGTAATAAATGTTCTAGACCATCAAATATGTGACTTTAACATATAGATATTTCGTCCCTACGTGGGAGCCATAATAGTTCAGTGTATCAGGCCCAACTATGTCTAGGATTCAGAACTTTTATTTACCAGTTTTAAAATCAATAATTTATATATTTATTTCAAACAAATTGACATACAAATACAAGTTTATCTAACACTATAAATTAAATGGCAAAATAAACGCTGTTATACATATATTAGTAAAAAAAAAGAGAAAAAAAGGAAACATTATACCATTTCTTTTCCGCTTTTGTATTTTATTCTGATACACTAGTTTATATTGTTCGTTTATCCAAAAAACAGTAAATGCTAGCTCTAATCTGTTGACATACCACTGAAGCGTAATTAAATAAGCAACAAAATGAAAGAAACCGCATCAAAATCTGACAAACATTAAAAATTCTGCGACCATATATGCAACTAGAGGCTCACCTGATCCTGTATCGCTCACCTGGTTCAATTAGATATGTTTAAGACCATGAATTAATGTGTATTTTACCATATTGAGTTGAAAATCAATGGCATCTTGGCATGGACCCAAGCGACCCAGTTTTTAAGGTTGACCTTCTAATGACTATTGAACTTAAGACGTTTTTTTCCAACAGTGTCCAATGTTATACTATGGTCCATGTTGGCAGCCATCTTGAATGAGGTACACTCCTAAGCAACAGATTTTTTTTAACAGGACCAACCAAGGTTTATTTTGACAAAGTTTGATTGTAATTGGCTAGGTGATATCAGAGAAGATTTCCAAATACACATGTACAGTTGACTCGTTTTCAGTCGAAATTCCGGATAACTCGAAAAAAGTGTTTGGACCCTCAATAGTAATAATTATAGGCATTTACTCCTGATATCTCGAATTTTCGCTGAAGTTGAACTAATTTCTCTGGTCCCCAGCGATTCAACATAACGAGAGTCGACTGTATTTGAAAGAACCACCCAAGAGCTATTGTGACAAAGTTTGATTTCAACTGGCCAAGAAGCAGTTCCAGAGAAGATTCTTAAACATTTTTTCCCATAGAGTCCAATGTTGGCCATCTTGGATGAGGTATAGACCTAAGCCACACAATTTTTAAACAAGGCCACCCAATGTTGTGAAAAAAGTTTTGATTCCGATTGGCTTAATTTATGTCAGGAGAAGATTTTTGAATATTTTCTTATAAAGTCCAATGTTAAACTTGGGGGTCCCTGCTGGCAGCCATCTTGGATTTGGTACTTACCCAAGCAACACAATTTTGAGAGGGGAACAACTAAGGACTATTTGTAGAAAAGTTTGATTTCAATTGCCCAAGTAGTTCCAGAAAAGAAGATTTTTAAAAGTTTTTCCCATAGGGTCCAATGATAAACTTCGGTCCCCGCTGGTGGCCATCTTTGATCTGGTACCGACCCAAGCGACACAAGTTTTAAAGGGGGCCATCTAAGGATTATTATAGCCAAGTTTGATTTTAATTGGTCAAGTAGTTCCAGAGAAGAAATGGTGTAAATATTGAAAATCCGGAAAATTTCCATTTTTCAAAAAAATTTTACCCCAAAAATAAATATTTGATGACTTTAATGGTACTATTTTTCAACATTGGATCAAAACTGATAAGTTAGGTATAAAAAGTAGAGTAAATTACCAAAATTGTCCATGTAAAAGGAATGAACAGCGAAAAAATCGTCATTGTTACAATTTTTTGCAGGGGGAGGGGTGTATTTTTTGTATCCCCTGACTACAAATAAGTGTTCAATTGCATAAACTTACATTCATTGTAAAGGTTATTAAGCTTTTATTTAATACCAAACTTTAGTATATCGAACCAGTCTATAAAACATTGAAGAGCTTAGACGATGAAACTTAAGTTCAAACGAAAATATAAGAATTTTGAGTGGTGCACTAGAAAAGTGGCCCTATCCTGTCTTTGCGTGCAGGTTATATTCATGTTAACATGTCTTATTTTGAAGAGGGGACATAGAAGGACTGAAAAAAATTGGTCTAGTTGGGAAGTGGGGGGGGGGAGGGGGTGCACGGAAAGTGATTTCAGCCCACGGACTAAGAAGACAGAATCTGCAGAATATGTAAAAAAAAGGCATTGAAGATGAAAAACATTTTCTTTTAAAGTGTGATCGTTTAGATAAAGTTAAAGATAATCATTTTAATTTGATAAAAGATAATATAAGAATTATAACACATTAAATAATGAACAAAAATTAACTTGGCTCTTGGTTTCAGAAGATAAATTTATTATATCAACAATTTCAAAACTTATTATTGCATTATTTAAAGAAAGAGAGCTTATTCTCGCCAATCAGGGGGTTGCTTCCCTCTGCCCAGTGTAACATTTATATACATAAGTCTTGTTTTGTATTGAACTTTTTTGTTAATTGATGTAATTCTTATTATATGCCAATCATATTAATCATATAGGTTCATTGTATAATTGTTTGATTATTCTGCTCATTATTGGACACTGTGATTAGTTTAATAAAATTATTTGTATCTGTATCTGATAAAAAATTCGGCATAGTTTGCTCAATTTTCAGATTGAATTGGTGTCATACCCATATGGTTTATTTTTAACCATTGTAATCTTTCCGCCAACACCAAACTCAGACATTTATAAAACAGAGCGCCAACATCAAACTTATTTAACGTGGCCTGAGTCACAGTGGTGTTGGTGGAAAATTTCGTTTATTTTCCTGTAGTCCTAAGTAGAAGAACATTCAATTCCCTAAATTTGTGCAGATTCATTCGAATTTTGTTTTATTTCTTTGACGCTATTTTACCTTTTATTTATGGTGAACCTTATTTTTATTAACAGTTATAGTTGTAAAAATATTTCATACAACTTATAATACAATACCTTTTATAAAAACAATCCTTTTGGAAATGAAATGAATGACACACTAGAGGCCCACCCATGCCTGTATCGCTCATCTATTCTTTAGTAGCAAAGTTAGGCTAAATATTTTCCCATACTTCAGGTCTGTCTGGCAGCCTTTTTGTAACAGTGATACAATTTTAGAGGGGACACTCGAAGGAATACAGGGTATACAGGTTTGTTTTCAATTGTTCATGGAAATTTTTGAAATGTGTTTTCCCTATAGGGTCTAATGTTAAACAATGGTTTACGAAGGGCTATAACTCCTACCTGGCCTTTTGGTCTTGCCACAGAATTTGCAGGGTAAGGTAGCTCTTGACATGGCACGCATTTTATCAATTTATTGAAGAGACATCAGGTGCCGAAATAGCAATCTGCAGAAAATAAATTTACGGTAATTTCGGTATTTTTGTTATTTACACTTATTGGTGGATAGCAATTACTCCTGCATTGATTCAGGGATTTCCTTCAAAACCGCAGGGTATGTAGACATAACAAACATTTTATCAAGTTACACTTGCTTTTAATCTTTTATTTTATTTGAAATATAAGACGAACCATGTAAAAATTGAAATATTTTGGTGATGAAAGGGCAATTACTCCTACATGGGTTTACCAACTTCCTTCAAATTTGCAGCATGAGTAGATCTTGATATGTCATGAAGTTTATCTTTGATATTCCTACATGGGTTTCAGGATTTTCTTCACAATTGTAGGGTAAGTTGGTCTTGACATGGGAAACGTTTTATCAATTTACACTCGACCTCTTATCTTCTATATTTTAGTAAATAGAAGACGGAAAAAACGAAAATTGAAATATTTTAGTGATTAAAGGGCAGGTTGATTGTGAGCGATTTATTTGGTTTTCCGGTAATTAC
>MJUU01004430.1:3546-14919 GCA_002080025.1 Modiolus philippinarum | reverse complement strand
TTCAGCCTATCATTGTATATACTGATCACAACCCTCTTAAATTTATTCATAAAATGAAAGATAAAAATCAAAGACTTTTGAGGTGGAGTTTGACTTTACAAGGTTTCAATCTAGACATAAGACATATTAAAGGAAAAGAAAATGTGATTGCAGACGCATTGTAAAGAGTTTGATAAATTTCGTAACACCTCATTGTATATTTTAAATGTTTTTCATTGCATTCAAACATTTTCTTTTGGGGGGAGGTGTTATAGGTAATTAAATGTTGTAAATATTCTATAATGCATTTTATTCTTTGTTTTTATTTTGTACGGACTTAATATTATGTAATTTGTTTGGCCTAGTTATGTAACTTGTTTACAATAAACAAGGGTCAAGGTTATTTCACCTTAGAACATATAGAAATTTCTAGAATTTAAATATAATATTTAACACATAGAATTTTCTAGAGGCTTTCCTTACATAATCATTCTAGTCATGTGATTGTCAGTTGATTAGAATGTTCTAGTTATATCTTGTGGATAGATTTTTCTAGAAATAATAAATGTATTTATATGAGGTAGCTGAAAAGGGTGAAGGCAGTCAGTTTAAAAAGTTTATACAGGATTAATTAGTTTATATAGGATTATAACGCACATCTTTCGTATTGGAAATCGACATCAATTATTGTGAATCTATTATCAACTATTTAGTGAGGATTATAAGGGTTATTCTACTGGACATTTATTGGTGGAATTAAGTGAACTGTTCATTTGGATTATTACTTGGACTTCATTATTGTCAGATAAGTTGTATATTGTATTTAATTTGTAAAATAATTATTTTTTTCGTCTGATTAAAAAGTTAATTTGAGCCAATTTTGTTTAATCTTTGCTGACTTTAATTGGTCGTTTCTGCCACATAATAATACGCTTACTACACTAGCTAAAAAGGTAAATTTTGGAATTATCAAAGCTTTTATAATTAGAATTTTTCCTAAATCAAATTTCTCTTCTCCCATTGTTTAAAAAGCCCTTTCATATCCTCATTTTTTTTCCCAGTTTGGCTTTCACATCCTTTTTTATTATGCCCAACATAAATACCTAAGACTGTAACGGGATTTTCCGCCCAGTTTATATTTTCTACCCTATTTCAATGGAATGAAAAAGATAACAGGAAACACCTACAATGGCCGAAAAACATAGCCACATACCAGAAAGTAAATAGGAACTGCAAACGAAAAAAACCCACAATAAAAATACAAAAGACAAACATAAACAACGATAGGAACTCGGGACAGCCGGACTTAGTACCGGCACTAGCAAAAGCCAGCGGTAGGGTTAAACCGGTTTATGGGTACCCAAACCTATGTTTCAATTTTCCAACCCATATACCCTCTCTGTTTTGTTAACAAATGTTTCTATTTCGTTTAGTGCTACGGATATTTCTGCTTTGGACCCAAAAATTAAGTAGCATTATAGGCTAGTTGAGATATTTTAATATACGTGTAACTTAACTTGATTTGAATTCCTTTAAAATCTTTACTTGATCTCAGCCTCAAAGCCATTTCTACTGAAATAACAAATAAAAGGTTAGATAAAGGACATCAATGTTTAATACCTCTATATCGGAAATCCGCCAATTGTTTGCCACATATGTTTGCACATTACTATATAAAGTATCTACCCATCTGATAAAAGAATTCCCAAAGACAAAGTGCCTTAAAGTTTTGAACATAAACCCCCATTCTAAAGAATCAAAGGCTTTTTTAAAATCAAGGAAAAGTATTGACCCTTCAATTTAATATACATCCACATAGTCAATAACATCTTGAATCTTTCTTAAATTAAAACTAATAAACCTATCTGCTAAATATCCTTTCTGATCTTCGTGAATGATTTTTTGGAAGAACTTTTTTTCTCAATTTCTGTGCGAGGGCATATCAAAGTAATTTTGAAACAACATTTATCAAAGAAATCAACCTATAATTATCCAAAGAGAAAGGGTAATTCTTCTTGAAAATCAACGACAAAATACTAGTACGTTGTGAAACAGATAACATTTTGTCATTGTAACTCTTATTCAGAACTAAAACCAATATTTTTTTATCCCAAAACATCCTGTAAAATTCAACAGTTGACCCATCCAAGCCCGGAGATTTATTTGATTTCATTTTATTAATCACCTCTGTACATTCATGAACAGTTTTGAACCCTCACAAATTTGCCTTTCATCATCATTTAATTTCCTGTCTAACCAAGTGTGATATATAGTAACATCTGTATTCCCAGAAGCTAGATGCTTTTATAATGGTTTGAATTCTAAAAATAATAATATAGACATCCGTATCAACCACAGCATTTTTCATCTATTTTTATAGTATTCCTTCCTGTAAACATTTTTGACATGAACCACTTTCTTTAAGAAATGTATGGAAATGGTGACCTCAAGATGAGAGGTTATGTTGACTTCAAGATTAAGAACAAAAATAGAAGCGTTGTTCCACTTCATTGTTTTACCATGTATTTGTAGAGACTTGGTCTCATTTGTATTTAATCCATATCCTTTCATTATTAATAATACATTATTGATCTTTAAGTATTTTAGTTTCTTACTCAAATGATTAAATGTTTCAGAAATTGCATGCATGAAAAGGATACGAGAATCGCCTCAACAAGCAGATTGCAACTGTAAACTTCCATGCAGGTTTGGTATCTTAATTAGGGACCGACCATTAAACTTTAAGGATGGGGGCTATGTTGTTTTTTTTCTAAAAAATATTTCGACGCCGATTTACTGTGAAAAAAATATTTTGGCAGCAAAATGATGAAAAAAATATTCTGAAGGAGACTCCCTGTCCCAAATAATAATGCTGATTTCGAAAAAAAATATATTTTGTTTATACGAGTTAAGAAAATAAATAAATTTCTTCGCGCGAAAAAAAATTTTCCGTTCAGAAAAAACCATACCCCCTTTTTTCAAGTTAAATGGTCGGTCCCTTATCATTTCTGGTTTTTAATTCTATTTTTATTTTCTTCCAATGTTTCACATTGATTGTATCATAGAACATCTTTATTGTGCAAATTTTACACATCCAAGTTTACTCTCTGAGTTTTGCCAAAAGAAAACTCCTAACATTGATTCACTGTGTTGATTTCTCCGTACTTAATCCTAACCCTAACCTAACCCTAACCCTAAACCGAAGGTTTTTACTAGGAGCAAATAAATAAGATTGGACAACTTAGTGCTTTATGTCTTTAACTTCATGTCACTATCGCAATGGAAGGGGAGGTTGGGCTAGCCATAAAACCGGTTTAAGTCGCCATTTCTTTTGAAATGCCTGTACCAAGTCAGGACCATAGCGGTCGACAAAATTTCCGGTTGTTTCCACCTGATTTATCTTTTTTTCTCATGGACTTCGGCTCTGTTCGGTAATTTTGTTATCACCCCATTCAAAATAAGATATAATGAAAAGAGATAATTTTGAAAAAGGAAGGTTGTAAAATTAAGGGGGTATAAATCTGTAGTGTGAAGACGCAAATCAATAAGTTTAATTCTTTCTGCAAAGTTCAAAATAAAAACCTGACAGAATGATGGAGACAAAATAAAATCTTATTCCAATTCCAATTCTGTTCACTGTCCTGAAACTCTCAAAAAGGGGGAAATGAGGGATTTTACCTAACAACCCTACTTTTATAAATGCCTTACAGTTAAACAATTATTTTCAAAAATTGTTATGACATCAGCAGTATGTGTTCCCTGGATTGTTAGATGTAATCTTACTGATAATCGGTTACTCCTTGAAACACGTCTACAGTATAACAAAATGTACTGTTTATAATGCAGCTTGAGTATTTTAAGTAAATTGAAATTTAAAAAAGTATTCTGCTGCATCTTATGTTTTGATTTCAATAATAAGTGTGCAATGGCTTACAAGTGGAAATCTTTGCCCAAATGTATTTTAATGAGGTATGAGCATAGATTATTGCCGAAGGCCTCACGGTGACTTCAAGATGAAAAACGGCAATAAAAGCGTTGTTCTATTGGTTTTTACTATGCATTTGTAGAGACATTGTCTCATATACATTTACTCCATATCCCTTCATTGCTTATTAAATGTCTGGTGCAGCTCTTGGTTGCAATGAAAGCCTAACCAGAAAAATAAACTTTAAGTTAAAAATGTATTGTGCTACAATATGTTTTGATTTCAGCGACAATTCATTTCTAGATTATAAGAGGAAAGCCTGTCTCGGTTTGTTAAATAGTAACTCTTAATGATTTGATTTCAGCAGTAATATTATCTAGATTATAAGCGAATCCTTTCCCAGATATCAAGGATAGTGGAGCTGTTTGTTGTCCTGGAAATCAAACTAGAAAACTGAAATTTTAGAACAAAAATATGTTTTTATAATAGCATTATTCATTAAGTAGAATATACGTAGATAATAAAAAAACCTTGTCCGTTCAAAGGTTATAAAATATCATAACGGAAGGTGGAGCACATGATTTCTAAGGATACCAAATCACAAAATTGAAATTTTAGAAAAAAAAGTATTTTGGTTGATATCTTTTTATGATTTAAGCAATATGTATGAATTAGATTTTAAGGGGACTGAATCCAAACTTTCTTGGAAATAGGACTCAGAATATTTTAATTTCAGCAATATTCATGACATACATTATAAGAGAAGCCTCTGCCAAAATGTTTTTGAAGTTTCGTCTTAAACGGGTGATAACGGATGTTTAAACTTCAAGTTGCCATGGAAACCAAGCGAGAAAACTGACTTTTTTAAATAATGTATTCTACTACATTTTATGTTTTGATGTCAGCAGTATGTTACTAGTCAAAGGAAGAAATCCAGACCTGGCTAAATTTTTTAAACGGCTCACAATTATTTCCAGTCCTACTAAATAACGGTTTTCATGTGTTTTAATCTATTTTAGAGAGACGGTAATTGAGAAAAATATATTTATGACGTCATGTCCAGCTCAAATGTACGAGTTTGTCCTAGAAAATGTTTTCAACATAACATCAAATGAACTTGGACGTCTTCGGTAAGTTATTGTAATGTGAATTTGTTTGTCTTAGTCAAAGAAAGTAATGATTTTTTTTTTCATGTGAAGCAAAAATGTATATATATATGAACTTCTTCCACCGAAGTAGCTGCATGTAAATGAGGGTAATAACAAATTTGTTAAAAGACGAAATCCAAGGGGCAAAAAGACGAAATCCAAGGGGCAAAAAGACGAAATCCAAGGGGAAAAAAGACGAAATCTAAGGGGCAAAAAGACGAAATCCTAGGGGCAAAAAGACGAAATCCAATGGGCAAAAAGACGAATTCCAAGGGCAAAAAGACGAAGCAGGTAAAAAACTACTGGAAAAAATTTTCAACCGAAACGGTTCGGATTTTGTACAGGCATTTCAGAAGAAACGGTGGCTTCAATCGGTTTTATGGCGCGCCAAACATTTCCTTCCATTGCGGTAGAGTCCAGCAGCAATTGTTATTGAAGGTCGTAGTCAGTAAAAAGAAATATTCATCCCATTATTAAGTAAAAAATGAACATTGAATCACAGTTTTGGACCAAAACTTTAAATTTTCAACAAGGGACTGTAATATAACTTTGGTATTTGCCATCTGGTGTAAGTTGGTGAATGAGAAAAAGACAGGAAATGGGGTAAATGTCAAGGAGACAACATTCCATATTCAGGTTAAAAGGATCCAAAACAAAGCATCTAGGGGTCACCTAGAATTTGTCCGTCAGAAGTAGCTGAGCGAAAAAGGAACTTGTCTGTCCATTTTAAGTTGATGTATTGTGAACGTAAAATTCTGACATTAGCAAAGACACTCTTAATTAAGTGAATGTAAAATTCCGATGTTAGCAAAGACACTCTTCACTAAGTATAATTAATTTTATTGTCCCATTCTAATGTATGAAACGCATTCAGTGAATTTAACCGTCTTCGGGGACTGAACGTAATTGGGACTTATCATGAATGTAATATAATTATTTCTCTGATGATATGTCAAGTTTAAACCAGTTTTGATCCGTTGGATACATTTTCTTTATTCAACGTATGTTGAAAAAAGCCCCGTGTTATTTCCCGCCAAATACAATTCTCGGTGTTTATCATTTATCATTAGAGAACAAGATTACACCACTTTATCCCGATTATTACCATATTTTATCCACTCTCGATAGTTAAATTCTAAAATTTCAATCACGAGGCTTGCTTATCTCTAGTGGATAAAATATGGTAACGAACGGGATCTTGTGGTGTGATCTATATGTTCACCTAAAGTAAATGAATTTAATATCAACATATAAATAAAGTTAATGTTAAATGAACACGTTCCTCTTAGGCAAGTGAATAAAATATGATCTAGCTCGTCTAGGGTATGCCAGTTTATTATGAACTTGTTCGTTTTAAGTCAGTTACATGCCTAGATTAGTTTGTTAAAATATGATAAAAACTACCTTACTACAAATTGAATGGTAGTATCGAATACCTTACATACGCAAGCAGAAGAATTTAATTACGAATTTTAAAACTTGAGTTGCAAAACGGATTGCATAATGTAAAACATTTCTTGAACGTAGACTGGATGACGACATTTTCATATTGTGATGGACTTTAAAGCAATTTATAATAAAGACTGAAGGAATTATGGATTTGAAATGTGTGTGTGTGTGTGTGTGTGTGTGTGTGTGTGTGTGTGTGTGTGTGTAAAGAAGGATAGTGTGACGAAGGATAAATGATAGGTTAAAAGACTTATCAAGTTCAGGATAAGAAGAGAGGTGAGCAACAGGTTAAAAGAATTAACGAGTTCAGGATAAGAAGAGAGATGAACAACAGGTTAAAAGACTTATCAAGTTCAGGATATGACGAGAGATGAACAACAGGATAAAAGACTTATCAAGTTCAGGATAAGACGAATGGTAAACAACAGGTTAAAAGACTTATCAAGTTCAGGATAAGACGAGAGGTGAAAAACAGGTTAAAAGACTTATCAAGTTCAGGATAAGACGAGAGGTGAACAACAAGACTTATCAAGTTAGGATAAGACGAGAGGTGAACAACGGGATAAAAGACTTATCAAGTTCAGGATAAGACGAGAGGTGAACAACAGGTTAAAAGACTTATCAAGTTCATGATAAGACGAGAGGTGAATAACAGGATAAAAGACTTATCAAGTTCAGGATAAGACGAGAGGTGAACAACAGGATAAAATACTTATCAAGTTCAGGATAAGACGAGAGGTGAACAACAGATTAAAAGACTTATCAAGTTCAGGATAAGACGAGAGGTGAACAAGAGGTTAAAAGACTTATCAAGTTCAGGATAAGAAGAGAGATGAACAACAGGTTAAAAGACTTATCAAGTTCAGGATAAGAAGAGAGGTGAACAACAGGTTAAAAGACTTATCAAGTTCAGGATAAGAAGAGAGATGAACAACAGGTTAAAAGACTTACCAAGTTCAGGATAAGACGAGAGGTGAACAACAGGATAAAAGACTTATCAAGTTCAGGATGAGCGATCGTAAGACATTACCAGGGGAGGGTATACATGCGCTACGTTTGACCATTACTACTTATTACAAGGGGTGTGAATTATAAAGTCAAAATATCATGAAAAGACAATATTGCAATAAATTTAACTCTCATATAATTGTCTATCTATGTCTCATCTGAGCAAAATCATTTGCAAACTATTTCAATGTTTGAATCACTAAATATATAAAAAAAAATTCTAGATTGTGAATGATTATTTTCTGTATTCATTATTTCCAGAGACAGTTTAGTATTTGTAAAGATATACTTTACTACATTAACACAAGAAGTGATAGAAGAAGAACTTTCTTATACGGTATATTTCCAATTTTATCGTCTGTATTTCTTATACGGTAAATTTACTATTTTAGTGTCTGTTTTTTATACGGTATAAAAACTATCATATTGTCTGTATTCCTTATACGATAAATTTACTAATTATTATCTTATGTGGTAAATTAAACATTGTAATGTATGTATTTCTTATACGGTAAATATACTCTTTTATTGTCTGTATTTTTATACGGTTAAGTAAGGGAAAACTGAACCGCTAGTCTTAAACGAACAATCCAAGGACAATTGCGACATCGGAAAAACAAAGAAATAAAGACATAATATGAGCAAGACACAGAAAAGAAAAATGAAAATGAGCAACACGGACCCAATAGAAAACCATGGGTGAGATCAAGTGCACCGGTAGATTAAGTATCTCCTGCTTCGCCGTTTTGAACATGTCAACTTCGGGAGTAGTCAAATCCGGTAGAGAAAAACCAAACTTTAGTAAAATTTACTATTGTATTGTCTGTATTTCTTATGCGGTAAATTTACTTTTATATTGTCTGTATTTCTTATATGGTAAATTTACTGTTTTATTGTCTGTATTTCTTATGCGGTAAATTTACTTTTCTATTTTCTTTGTTTCTGATACGGTAAATTTACTATTTTATTGTCTGTATTTCTGATACGGTAAATGTACTTTTTTATTGTCTATTTTTGTTTAAAACTGTTGCTGCATTATTTGATACATTAAATAAAAAAGGTATAGGTTTTTGTTTCTATATTAAATTCTACACTTCAAAAAGAGACTGAACTATAGTCATTAAGAAGGGGTTTTTATTTCAATTATTTGGTATAAAGGACAGAGTAATATGCAGTGCAACTGTCTTTCGAAATTGATTCGGATGACACTTCGAGGTAACATCCTCCAATACAGACACCTATTTTGCTAAGTCGCTAATTGTAAATGACAATAGGCTGTATCTTTTATCCAAAAAGATTATATAGTTGCAAATACTTTTCTGCAAGTGCAGTGTTTTAAGACGTCAAATGTATTTTATAAAACTATTTGGAAATCACAGAATAGCGTTAATATTCGGTCGACATTATTTGCGCATGAATAACTTATACTTATTCGCAATAATTGTTTGATTCATAAGAATGGATATGTATAAACATGTACAAATATAGTAAAATACAGAAACTATACAACCGACTCTACGAAACATTTAGTGCAGTGTAGGATGAAACAGTAGTTACTAGCCTGCAGATAGCAATCTCTACAATTGACTCTCCGGAGCAAATAAACGATCATAATTAAATCTTATAGAAGACCACATTATAAGATTATAGAGAACAAAAAGTCGAAACAACACTAACAGTTACACAATCCAAACCGTATTAGGATATAGCTTTGGTAATGAAACAGATTAATAAATTTAGACCTTAATAACTTACTAGCATTGTGCATTTTATATTAAAATAATAATATATAATATATAAAAAAAATAGGGAAACGCAGTGTTCAAAAATACGATTAGTAGTATGCACGGTAAAATAAAGCATTGATTTTTGTCTACTTATTATTATTTTGATTAGAAATTGGGCTATAGCTATATCTTGAGTACATTCTTCGGGATGTAGTTCAGTTAAGTGATAGATATTATAAATATTCATTACAGGCAGAGAATTTTGTCAGTGATATCGGTGGACAGTTAGGATTATGGGCAGGAGTGTCTGTCATAAGTTTAGTTGAAGTCATTGAGTTGGTGTTGATGCTGATTTATATATTTTGTAAACAAAACAACAAGGAGGACATTTCACCAGTTGGAAGTCAACAAATGGGACGAAAAAATGACGACAAGAATTCAAACAAGACATTATTCATACGCAATCCATCCTTAGTCAAGCCGAAAATTTAATGTTTTTTCTTCTTAACATTCATAGTAGAGCATAGCATTGATGAATGTAAGTTGTGCAAATTCAAATTAACGGAATTATGTGGATATATACTTTTTGCAATGTTAAGGCAGACATGAAATATAGAAATGAGAAAGGAAAAAGTAAGCAGTGTTATGTCAAAACTGAAATTGAATATAAGATATTATCTTTCACGATTCTCTTTCTATATACTATCAAATATATTTACTTTACTTTACTTTTTCTTTAGTTGTTTTTTTACAACTGGGTTGAAAACAAATGAAATGCACCTCCGATATTTTTTCCCGTGTGGTGTCACCACTGCACTATCAGGTTATTTTTTTACTGTAATGAAATACATGAATTTAAAACAGTAGTATATAGCGGACGTTGAGACTCATAGACCCTATGTTAAAAGTCTTCGTTTTTTCCCTTCAGATTCCGGTTCGAGAGATCGTTTCCGTTCCGGAACCGAGAAGTGTAATGAATCTGCCATATTTAGTATGTCGCTGACTTTTGGCCTCAACACGTATGTCTTGCCTTAAGCGTTGGTCTCATTTGTCTATTGCCATTGGTCATGTGCTGTTAAAAAGTCAGATATCGGTCTCGCTCTACCTCAATTCAAGGTTTTTTTTATTAGTCTCGCCCTATCTCCATTCAATGTTCTTTTATTTGTCTTATCTTTGATCTCATGCTAACCCTAACCCTAACCTTACACTTATCCTCGCACTAACCCTATTTTTTGTTAGATATATATGTTTAGATATACCATGATTTACCCTAACCCCTAACCAACCCAACCTTAACCATAATGTATATAACCTTAACCCTTATGTATAACCCTAGTCATTTGGTGTTTGTATGCATTATGTTGTGTTCCTTAAGTCCTTAAACATTCGTTTCCTGGTTTTGTTGTCTTTTGTTTGTGACTTACTCTAACTATCTTTTCTTTTTTTTAGTTACTTCTGCTTTTATCCAATGCTATTCTTAAACTTCCTTTTTTCAACCCTAACCTAAGTTGCTATGACAACTTTTAATTTTTCCTTTGTTTTTCTTTTGTTTGTTTGTTTATTTCGTTTTTTGTTTTGTTTTTTTGTTTTGTTTTTTTGATTTTTTTTTGATTTTTTGTTTGTTTGTTTGTTTTTTTTTGTTTTTTGTTTGTTTTTTGTTTATGTTTGTTTATTTGCATATTTATTTATTCATTAATATTTGTTTATTTTTATTTATTCATTTATATCTTTATTTTGGTTTTTGTTGTTTTGTTCTTTGTTAGATCTTCTAAGCGTATTTTTCTATTAGGCATTGAAATAAACAACAGAATATTAACATTTATACATTTTATTATCTCCGTCATTAGATAGTCACGGGTCGGAGTGCCACATGCTATCTTTACAGTGTTTAATATCCATAAGGTAGTGTATAATAATCAGTCATGATGATTCTTTTGTCAAACACTAGTCTATAATCTTTACTTTGATGGATGGATAGTAATTGTTTCTGGTCTCTAATAATTTTAGAATCATTGGTAACGGTCCTCACATCGTCCTTTTTATTAGTGACCATATGTTTTATGGTATCAAAGTTGATGATCAGAGAGTTCATGTAGTTAAGGCTGATTCCTCGCACTTTAGATATGGTGGTATTCAT
>MJUU01004428.1:35395-47884 GCA_002080025.1 Modiolus philippinarum | reverse complement strand
AACGATTTTTGAAAACCTACGGCTTTTT
This sequence comes from Modiolus philippinarum, assembly GCA_002080025.1. Lineage (NCBI taxonomy): Eukaryota > Metazoa > Mollusca > Bivalvia > Mytilida > Modiolidae > Modiolus > Modiolus philippinarum. Next base: position 47,856 of record MJUU01004428.1, on the reverse strand, counting down.
GCCATATCAACTACTAATACCCAGTTACGAGTGTTGATATGCTGGAGTCCAACTTTGATATTCAACATACAGACGTATTGTCTTTACTTTATTTTTTCTAACCAATCCACACTACCAAATACGAAGAGATGTGTTCAAAGATTCAAGTGAGCTATCCAGAATCAACGAAGCTGTAGACATCGCTTCTCAGCATTTTATTTCATGGCAAGAACTTCTTTACACAACAGAAAATATAAGATGATAAAGCAGCAATTTGTCTACAGCTTCTTTCAGTTGGAAGAACCTGAAGATAACAATTTAAGGTAGTATTGGGGTTTAACTGCGGATCATTCTTGCACATCTGACAGAAAATTGAAATCACTATTTTGAATCTTATATTGGCGAAGTGGTTTTGGATGTGCTATTGTAGTCAATTTGGATAAGATATGCCACTTTTATTAGGTAAACATGCAGAATATCAAACCCTCTCAGCAAATCCAGTTTGTAGCAAATCAAGGTTCAGTTGTCCTGCAATAAACAATATGACTGAAGCGTGAACCCGAAGCTTCAGTTGAAAAACGTTTATCCCAAATGGAAATACACAGTTGAAAAACGTGTATCCCAAATGGAAACCCTAAAATACATCACATAAGCGGGACACAGAAAAGAAAACAGTTAAACAACACGGACCCATTTCAAAACCATCTGTGAGATCAGATGCACTGGCATAATGTAAGAATTTCCTTCCTCATATAAGAATTCTCCGTGTTGAACATGTCAGTTCCGGTAGTTATGTCAAAGTGGACAAAAGACAAAGTGTAAAAGGAAGAGATGGGTTGTCATCGGAGGAACAGATATTCCATAGTGGTCCACAAGATGGTGCTGACATCAATTAAGTGTTAACATACCATTGTTTAAGTAGCCTGTTTATGATAAACCGAGCTCTACCAAGGAGGTCACTCAATCGACGACAGGCCTTGAGCAGCGAAATATTAACCCTGTATGATGGCGCTTATAATATAATAATCAGGCACTCAAAACTGTATTTAGTAAAGTAAAACAGTGCTATTTTATATTTGGGCATATTTTACCAAGTTTTGTCAGTTAAATTAATCTCATATTTTTAATCCATGAGAACGAAAATATATTTTCACAGCAGGGAATAAATTACTCAATAGCGAAGTTACTGTGAATTTTTTTTTTCTTCATATTCACATTTCCACAACTTATGTCTCTTCAGTGCAGATCAAATCTAAACGTTTGGAGGACCATTAATTCAGCACTGAAGTACTGACTACTGGGCTTATGAATACCCTCAGAGACTAACAGTCCACCAGCAGAGTCATCGACCAATAACGTCACAATATTCTCTAGATCAACATCTTTTTGGAGCAATATCGCGCATTAAACGAAAGAAGAGTAGTGCTATATTACTATATCGCTAAATTTAGAATGGATATGCTGCAAGGATCAGGCCATACGGCTTCAGATTTTCTAAAATAATTCTCGATGTATTTCCTGCATCGACAATTAACGTATAATCAGAGTCGAAATGACCATTATTGGATTTAATACCAGTGTGAGTATGGTAGTAATTGATTTGTTAACTTTGCTTTCGGTAAAAGAAGAGATGGTTTGAACGTACAATAAATTAAAAAATTCACCTTCATATTATTCAAATACAGTTTTTGAAAAAGAACCCTTTAAAACTGCAGCTTCTTTTGACATTATTTCGATGTCGCTCAAAACTTTGTTAAGGCAGCAGCCTTTTCATATTTATATGTCATTGGAATTCACCATGCACTTTACTGACTTTCCACCAAGTCTGAATACATAAAGTCGTAATAAATCCCATAAATTATAATACATATTTATAGTCTTGATTCCTTAAAATATTTTAATGCTTTTTATAATAACTGTTCAAAGAAGACATAAAAAAATAAGTATTTTATATGTGACGTTTTAAGAGCCCTGTCAATTATGATTCCGATTATCTTCGGTCTGAATGTTCCTGACATGAATATAAATTAACCTCGTTGTATTCTGTGCACATAAGACCTATATATGTAAATGTGTAGAATAAAATTAATAGAATACATGTACCTGGTATAAGCCACTGGTATAAAATGAAGATATATTTGGTACATAAACCGATGTTGAAGACAAAATACCCATTTCGCAATTATTCCACAACAATGCAATCAACCCTGATGCAATTATAACTTCATGCTGTCAATACTTCGTTTAAGGTTGGTCGTTTTTTGTACGACCATGTGGTGCTTACAGTGCTTAACGTTTTTGTAATAGCTTTACATCGGTCGATCCCCTTAGGCAGTTGTCTTCTGCAAATTAAAAAGAAGTCGAGAAAGTTCTTTTAAGGCACCAAAAAATCGATGCGTTTGGTCGCCTACAAATACATGTGCTTATATACGAACAAAATATTAAAGAAGTCACAAAGTCTGTGCTCTTATACACCTCAAAAGGATGAAAATTTTGTTTCTATTAAGAGATATCCAACCTACTCTGGTACCAGGATGTTAGTATGCATCATCAAACACTCCAGCGTGTCTATATGACTCATATTATTACTGAATTGATATTTTTTTTGCAAAATTTTCATGATGTGCTATTCCCTTGCAACACAATTTTTGACTCATTAAATTATTTGTATCCATTTGTTTCAATATTTGTTGACTAAAATCTTAAAATATTTATGATCATCGTGACTATTGTAACACTGTTTATAGTGAAAATATTTGCTTGAAAATACATTATTTGCTTTCGGCCTTCACAAATGCATTATTAAATGCGTTGAAGGTGTAAATACTACTTATTTTGTTTATGAGACATTAGTTTGTTTATGCCTCAAAGTGTATTACTATCAAGAACTCCAAATAAGGATAAATATTTTACTACATTTATTACCTTTAAGAAAAAGGATATATGATTTAACTCGAAAATATTATTAAAATGTTTGATTAAGTAAACATAAAACTATTTTAGATAACTTTATAAGCGCAAATACTTAAATATTTATGCTTTGGTTACGACAAAACCTGTATCTTTGTAACAATCCGTAGAATTCAATCTTTTTGAATTTTAAAGCATGTGCCTTCTTTTTCATGTTTGATTCTAATCAATTAAGAGGGGGATGGGGATAGATATAAAATGAAAAACATGTATAGTAATGAATGCTCCATTGTTCCCTATTGATTACAAAATAACAACTGTATTTTGAATGACAGCAATGGATATGCCAAAATGGGTTCATCATCACATAATGATGCAATAGTGTAGGTCATATCTAACTATTTGCACATTACAAAACTCCACCATGATATATGCCATATCGAGTTAGACAAACACAAAAAAAAAACCCAAAAAAACCATTCAGTCCAGTATATGAACAAAAAATTTTTCAGATCAACAATCATTAAGTCCACTTAAAAAGGTGTTTATTTAAAGTAGTGGTACTTTGATACCTTATACACTATATATATATATATATATATAATATGAAACTTATTCTGATACAGAATTACATACTAGAATTGTTACCAGAAATTCTGGAAGATTTTGGAATACCAAACTTGTATCAAGTATCATGATAGTATCCTCTCTATCTAAGAATTTTATAGCATTTCGAAATTAGACAACTTTGGTATTCCAGAATTGTAAATATTGCGAAAATCTGGTATCCAGAATTGCAGATTCTTGAAGATTTTGGACAATGCTGGTATTCCAGTTTAAATATTTCCTTTTATTTTGAACTGTACAATACCAGCAACACTGATGCCTTTGTGCGACGCAAGGATGCTAATTTATCTAAATGACAGAGTTTTGGAAATATTTCAAGTGATTTAAGATTCTTATTTAATTAATATATTTGTACTTGAATGAACACTTTTTTTCACGGACTATAACTTTTCTACATAGCAATTGCTTTTGAATTGCTACTTTACACTTCAGCACCTGAATGGGAGGCGAGGTTTGGCGAGTCATAAAACTTGTTAAATACATCATTTTTTTAAATGCCTGTACCAACTCGGGAGTGTTGCGGTTGACAATTTTCGGATGATTTTGCGACTGCTTTGTCTTTTTACCCTTTAGATTTTGACTCTTTACAATAGACTATATTCCAGCTCTAGTATCAGGATCTACCACACAACGTCAAACTATAGAAAAAACTACGTCATAAAGCATAAAACATCATGAAGCTTTGCTGTTGACGTACATTCTTGGTTACATGGGGCGGACACGTTTATGGCGTAGGGTGGACAAACAACAGCTGGTGAATCTTAATACCAGAACTCGGATATGATCTATTCTGTTCGCTAATTTTGTTATTACCCTCTTTTCTTGCTTCGGTATTCGTTTGCCGATGTAAATTAAGTAAATGAGAACCTTATTACAGTTAATAACAAAAACAACCCCGAAGTTTCGGGTAATTTATTTTCTGCATATGCGCATTTCGATAACTTGTGTCTCTTCAGTGCAGATTAAGTCAAAACATTTGGAACCCACAAACCGAAATATGTGTAAAAACTGATAGAGAACAATTTACTAAAAGGGCTTAATTAGTAAAATCAAGGACAGAGCAATTCAGGATGCAGATACTTAGTTTTTAACAAAATTTTGTTAAATTTTGATATTGCAAGTTTCAAATTGAAATCGGTTTTCTGGGTTGGCGAATACCCTTGGTGACTAATTATGCTATTAACTTTAATAAGGCGCTAATTCGAACTGTGTCTAAACAAATGAAATGCTGTTGACATATATATTTTTTCTGTCGCACTGGGTCCAAGTGAGAATAAATCCAAATTACACTTCTGTTTGTACCTAATTTTTCAACCTACAATTTTGGAAAAATCAGATTTGTTCATTTTGCAATTCTAGAAAAAAAAAACAGAATTGTTAACAAACAAATTCTGTAATAACAGGATTGTCTTTCGAAATGAACAGTTCTAGATTACATATGGAAGCGTTAATCCCAGAAATGTTCAAAATTGCAAACAATTTTGGTTTACTAGAATTGTTATGTTCAACAATTCTGTTTAAATTCCCAAGAATGTGTCTTTTTGTCATGTTTGATCCTTATAACTTTAAAAGGGGGATAGGGATATATATATATATATATATATATATATATATATATATATATATATATATATATATATAAAAGAAAAAAAGAACAAAAACAAAAACAAAAAAAAACCCACGTAAAACATATATAGTAATTAAAGCTTCACTGTTCCTATTAATTACCAAATATCAATTGTATCTTGTACGATAGTAATGGATATACCATTACGGATTCATCCTCACATTATGATGTTATAGTGTCGGTTCGTATTTAACTATTTGTATGTTACAAAATTCCACTGCTATATATGCCATATTGAGATTAACAAACACTAAAACACATTCAGTCCAGTATGTTTCAGATAAACTATCATTTAATCCTTTTAAAAGGTGTTGATTTAGTAGTGGTATTTTGATACCTTATAGTACAGCTATGAAGAATATGAACATAATTCTGATATAGAAGTACATACTGGAATTGTTACCAGAAATTCTGGAAGATTTTGGAATACCAGAAATGTATCAAATATCATGAAAGTATTCTTTCTCTCCAAAAATTTTATTTTCATTGCGAAATTCTGGCAGACTCAGGAAAATATTGTTATTCCAGAATTGTAAATATTGCAAAATTCTGGTATTTCAGAATTGTAGATTTTTGAAGAATCTGGACAATGCTTGTATTCCAGTTTGAATATTTCCTATTAGTTTAAACTGTGCAATACCAGATTCACTGGAACCCAGGTGCGACGCAACAATGCTCATTTATCTCGATGACAGAGTTTTTGGAAAAATTCTAAGTTTTTTAAGTGATTTAAATTCTTTTTTACTTATATTTGCACATGGAGTATTTCAATTCACGGTCTATAACATTTCTATATAGCATTTGCTTTTGTGTTGCTACTTAACACTTCTGCAACTGAATGGGAGGCTTATTACAGTTAATGAAAAAAGAGTTAAGTTACGGATAATTCATTTACTGCATATGCACATTTCGATAACTTTTGTCTCTTCAGTGCAGATAAAATCAAAACCTTTGGAATCCACAAACCGAAATATGTGTTAAAGCTGATAAAGAACAATTTACTAAAAGGATCTAAGTAATTATGCCAAAATTAGCTAAGTACAGAGCTTTGCATGAGGTAGATACTCCTTACTTTTGAACAAAATTTTGTTAAATTCTGATTTGCAAGTTTCAAATTGAAATCGGTTTTCAGCACAGCCCCGAAGTACTGGCTAATTATATTATTAACTTTAATAAGGCCTTAATTCGAACTGTCTAAACAAATGAAATGCTGCTGAAATAAACATTTTTTGTGTCGCGCCTGGATTCAAGAGAGAAAAAAGCAAATTAAGCTTCTAGTTGTACCATAATTTTTCAATCTACAATTTTGGAAAAAATCAGATTTGTTAATTTTACAATTCTAGAAATGAACTATAAAACATATGTAAACGTTTTTTCCAGAAATGTTCGAAATGGTTTACTAGAATTGTTATGTTTAACAATTCTAGAAAAAAAGAACTTTGTACAAATACAATGCCGGTAATTCTAGAATTGTTTCAACAGTTCTGGTACACACATTTGTACCAGAATTGTACAATTTTGTTAGTGCCAGAATTATTCTCACTTATGATAACTCTCTCAATGATCATATCCTTTACACCAAGAAAACATATTAATAGTATTTGAACATTTCACAACGTCCAATGAAAATTTCACGGAAGCAATGTCATTTTATTGGCGAAATGTTAGCTTTTTTCTTTCTAGTTTAACCCTAATACTTTCGGTTTTCTAAACATATAAAATGGTATTGCTGAAATGAAATTTTCAGTTGATGTGAAATGACCAAATAAAACAGGTATCTTCTTCACCCACAACATATAATCATGCTTTACATGGATGTCATTCTTGTTCTAGAAATTGACTTTTACACAAAGCGGAAAATATTCAAGAAAATTTCCAAACATGTTATGATTTTACTACTTCCGTGAATGTAAAAATTCTCTATGCTAAGACGTACATGAAGTCATCACTAAAATGTTATTTTTTAACATTGTTTAACATGAGTATGTTAATGTTTCAGTAGCTTAATTACAACGAAATAGTAGAAATATTAACAATGTTTTTCACATACGTTGCGTTAGTGACATTCTATATGTTTTTTTTTTTGATTCGCGTAAAATGAAATATCTAGACAATAAATTAAGTTGGTAGTAAACTCCTGGTATAAAATTTATGTCATTCCATTTTTGCACATTTGGTAAAGTAAGAAAGAACCACAACGTCAGTCTAAATAAGAGTAACCCAAAAAAAATGACTACATCGGAAACACAGCATACAAAGACATCACATAAAAGAGGGTTAATTCTCGTCACAATTGATTCAAATGTAAAGTTTAAGGAACAAATGAAGCACTTTCTTATCCGAGAATGGCAGAGGAAAGTACAAAAGTATATATCAGTATTCAGTCTATATATAAGTGGAAATGATAAAACATGCCCTATATTCCTAAAAAGAACTGAAGATCACCCGGTGACAAGTTATTATCATTTGTTGTCGAAATGCGCATATGCAGAATTAAAATTCACAGTAACTTCGGTATTAAGTTATTTGTATCACTGATTTGTATAAACTGTCATCTCTGTAAATTATTAAGAAAGTTAGTGAGAACCGAACCCTCAGTCTAAAACGAACAATCCAAGGACAATGGCAACATCGGAAAAACACGGTAACAAAGCACGACACAGAAAAGAAAAATGAAGACACACATATATACATCAATGAATAATACGGATACAATAAAAACAAGGCTGAGATCAGGTGCACCGGTAGAGTAAGCATTCACTGCTTCTTATAGGATACCCGCTGTATTGAACATATTCAACTCCGGTAGTACAGTCAAATCCGGTAGAGGAAAACAGACTTTAGCGGCAAAGTGGAAGAACTGTTGTCATCTGGGAAACATATATCCCATAGCTGTCTAAGAGATCGTGATGTCGACCATTAAAATTTTTGTAGGGATGACTTCAAGTTATGGTAACATAACCTTGCTTAAGTAGCCGAGGTAAGCAACTGAGCTCTATGAATGTAGTCACTGTATCGAGCAAATGTCATTGAGTAGCGAATAAGTTGGAAAATCTAAACTCAAAATGCGAAGCTTTTGGAATTTTTCTACAAAGAAAAGGGAAGTTGGCTATTAGAAAAATGAAGTCATCGCGTTTGTCATACAACCTAGTTTGTAGTGTTCCTCTGTTGACAATTTCAAGATGAAGGTCAAAGAACGAGGCCGATGTGGAAGTATCTGTAGTATACTTAATTTTGAGCTCTTTTGGATAGATAAGATGATGAAAATAACCAAAGCAAGGGTTGTTTATTGATAAAACGAAAGCTGAAATTGAAGGACTGGGCTAGATTTTTACTTTTATTTTGAAGAAGTCCTTCGATGAATTCAGCCTCATATAAGAGAGAGAAACAGATCGGCTAAAAGTGGTGCACTGTTTGTGCCCATTGGAATTCCGATAGTCTGTTGCAAAAACATCTGGACAAATATATTGTCGATCAGAAATTCAGAAACTTTTTTATCACTTCTTCCCCTCTGCATATTTTTGTCGTATTTTACGAAATCTGCTTGTTCTCTGCCGATATTAATGTACTTATATCTTCGTTCGCCGTTCTTACGGGAGAAACATCTACGAATTAAATCTTTCAGCCGTGATTTCACTTATTCATGAAGAATGGTATAAAGTGTGGAGAATTCAAAAGTTTTAAGGCTGTCACAGTGTGATAATGATCTCGATTGTACGATGTCTGTAATTTATTTAGAAAGATGTAAACAGATAACAAAATAATAAAGATTTTATGTAGAAAAACACCCTGTATGATGACATTTTTGTTTTGTTTTGTTTTTTTTTGTGCCAAGAATCTGCACATCTTTTAGATAAAAATTTAAATTGTAATATAATGAGTAATATGTCATGTATAATGATTTTCTCTATCGTAGTCTCTAGTTTTAATGAATATTACTGATTTTTTAACAGGTTATTGAAATGGTCAGCGGGCTGGCAGTTACCAAATGCTTACATCATTTATCCAGAGTATTAAAGTAAGAAAGTATGTATTTTGAAGATCATTTAAACATATTTCAGAAATATTCATGGTACTTTAAATTTACCTTTTGATGCTTTTGATAATTTTTACTAAAACTATATGTTGTTATGGTCATTTAAGTCAAATATCTGCCGATTTTGCAATAAGTAGAACATATTTCAGAGGTTTCCTCTTCTATGATCGTGCATCACTGTTTCATTTTCGGGTTAACGTGACTCGAGAAAGAAGCCGATATTTTCACCCCAGAGTACAGACTAAGATGTATCATCACTGTCGTGTCGTCTTCTCGTCTTTTAAAACTTGTGAGGAGCGAATCTTCTTTATTCATTACCCGTTTGCTAACAAAAGAATAGATGCTATTAACATCAACTTTATTTTGAACAAAGAAGTCACCTCCACATACTATCCTTAATACAAAGAACAAATAGTCTCTTACCCCTATACGAAGACCATAAGCGAAAGGATTTTAATCTAAAAAAGGAATTGCAGGACCGGAATATTGAAACTATTTTGAAATTACCTATAATATGAGACTGTTCCCCCCTCCTTTTGTTTACAGTCCCTCTGGACATGTAAGCACCTGTGATCTTAAGATACTTAAAATCGATTTGTTACGGAAGGTGGTTTTGAATGGTCGGATTTTCCAAGAAAACGGCGTATTTGATTTTGATTTGAATTTGAATATCAAGTTCATTTTGGTGGTCGTTGGTTAAGGGAGAGAAAGAGAGACACACAGACAGACAGACCAAGAACCAGAACTCTTGAGAGCGTAATCATGAAACAAACTACTCAAAATGTACTCAAATTGGTTGGCAATGGATTCTGTATTAGTGTATAATGAAGTTAAGTACTTCTCTACATTAAATGGCAAATATGTTGTTGTACCTGCACATAAAGCATATAAAAATCATTACTTTTGTAGATAAAGCACATTATTATAAACTTAACGAGACATTTATCAAAATATATCAGGTAATTCTACATACGAAAAGAGCTCCAATTGACAAGGGGAAATCCTCTCCAATCACAGGTCATTCATATTATCCTTCAATATATAAACTATAGATACGAATCAAGACTTGAATTATCTGCATTGGACACCTTAATTACACAAAAATTCATACAGGGCAAAATAAATCGCTAGATCTTCATCTTGTCCATGTACTGTATTGTCTATGAAACTAAGATTTTGTCTGCAAAGACATACATCGAGCTTACTTTGAGACTATCCATATTGGTGGATACTTCAAAATTTTCAAAACATTAGGAAAAACTTAAAATCTGCGCATTTATCCGAATTCAAGATTAGGAACAGCGATAAAAGCGTTGTTCCTTTGCTTTGTTCTACCATGTATTTCTGGAAACTTTGTCTCATGTACATTTATTCCATATCCTTTCATTGTTTGTCAAAACGTTTGGTCTTTTCACACTCTACACCACACTGCCCAATGAAAACTTAAATTTGTGGATAAAGTCATCACCCAAAAGGCCTTTACTGACTGAAAGTAATATTTCATAAATCAACTTCTTTAAAAAAAAAAAGGTTATCAAGACGAAAAACTGAAGTGTGCAGTATGTTTGATTTCCCTTTAGACAATGTTTATCTGATTCGGAGGTCTCTTTATCAGCAGCATGTTTGCATTCCAATATACATTCTGCATTGAACACAAATCGTGTTCATCTAGTTGCAGACTTGCCTTTATTCTCCAACGAGACTGAATTTCTCTAGGTACTCATTATACCTCATAAATTAGAATATGATATATATTTTAATCTCACTTTTCATTAATAACGCATCATTTAATGAATTGATCCAGTCAATAGAATTTGGGATGAAGGATACAACACAAACTACAAGATCTAAAATTTGGACCTATATACATTTCGAATTTGACGGAATAGACCATTTGCCAGTTCTGCAATCAACAGAATGAATTAAGGAATACCCAAAAGGGAAGTTACTTTTTGAAAAATCTCAAGGGGACAGAATGGTTTCCTGTTTGTGAAAACCAACTAAAAAATAAATCAAAAGTTATGAAGGTTTAACATTTAGCAGACGTTTAGTCAGCAACATAATTCAAAACCCAATACCAAATAGCGCTTACCATGCTTTAAAGTGCCACTTATTTCAAGAAAAAAAAATAAAAACTGTACTAACTTGAACTGTCTTCTCAGTTGTCTTCACAGTGACTAAGAGGGTATTAAAAATTCGAAAATATGCTAACTTACTGCAGAATATTATGAAAAATGTGTAGGGAATTACTTTGTCCAGACTGGCTAAGCACAAAGACCGGACTTTAAAACAAATGTTCATGTTTAAAGTTTGTTTGTTCGTTGTAGGAGTTACTTCCCTTTGAAGGTTTGGCAAAAAACCCACAAAATTTGACTAGAACTGACAAGAACATCTGAGTAACTAGCAAATCATCTATTGGTCAACTCAGTACTAAAATTTACGACAAAAGGGGATACTTCAATTTTAAAAGTTATCAATTTTCACATATGCTACTTACGGAGTGTATGTTTCAAAACCAAATCACTACGTGAATGATAACATCAAATATTAGGACTTTCTCAATAAGAGCTTCACGTCATTCCGTCTCATTCTGCATTGTTATCACTGTGACGCCCTATCAATAAGAGCTTCACATCATTCCGTCTCATTCTGCATTGTTTTCACCGTGACGCACTATCAATAAGAGCTTCACGTCATTCCGTCTCATAAGGCATGTTTATCACCGTGACGTCCTATCAATAAGAGCTTCACGTCATTTCGTCTCATTACACATTGTTATCACCGTGATGCCCTATCAATAAGAGCTTCACGTCATTCCGTCTCATTAGAGATGTTTCACATTTTGACGAAAGAGAACCTTAACGTACGGGGACTAGTTATTGCACAAAAATTNAAAAAGCGAAAGTAAATTTAAAAATGTAAACACTTCCAATTACAATGTTGTGAATCTTTAACTAAATAATTATATAGGCAAAGTAGTTGAAAAATCTTCGTTCTGAGTCATATTTCCTTCGTAAATCGCTACGTCTCGTTTCGTCGCTTTCGTGTGTACGTATGACTTACGAAAGAGACGAACGAAAGACATTCGAGTTGTCCTTCTTAAATTTAAAAACAGACCAGTTATGCATTTCTCATTATGCCATTTGTAAAATAAATGTGAAGAAGTAACAGTCCGATGCCAGAGTACAAATGTGTTACATTCAGTACTTGAACCATATGAACAGTAAACATTCATAATACCTATTATATATTTTGAGTATTTTACACGCGGGGGGGGGGGGG
>MJUU01004428.1:14341-30423 GCA_002080025.1 Modiolus philippinarum | reverse complement strand
TTAGAATTTTGCGAAATTTAGTTTGTGGACGCCAATTCTCCTACATCTTTCATCGGATTTTAACCAAACTTCACAGGATGTTGACAATCATGCCTAGTTGTGCATATCGTCTCGCTGGATTGATCGGCTAATTTTCGCTGGAGTTATGACCCCTTTTTACTTAGAATTTTGCGAAATTTAGTTTGTGGACGCCAATTCTCCTACATCTTTGATCCGATTTCAACCAAACTTCACAGAATTATTGACCATCATGCCTAGTTGTGCATATCATCTCGCCGGATTGATCGCCTAATTTTTGCTGGAATTATGCCCCTTTTTGACTTAGAATTTTGCGAAATTTAGTTTTTGGACGCCAATTGTCCTACATGTTTGATCCGATTTCAACCAAACTTCACAGGATTGTTGACCATCATGCCTAGTTGTGCATATTGTCAAGCCGGATTGATCGGCTAATGTTTGCTGGGGTTATGCCCCCTTTTTACTTAGAATTTTGCGAAATTTAGTTTGTCGACGCCAATTCTCCTACATCTTTCATCGGATTTTTACCAAACTTCACAGGATGTTGACCATCATGCCTAGTTGTGCATATCGTCTCGCTGGATTGATCGGGTAATTTTCGCTGGAGTTATGCCCCTTTTTGACTTAGAATTTTGCGAAATTTAGTTTGTAGACACCAATTCTCCTACATCTTTGATCCGATTTCAACCAAACTTCACAGTATTATTGACCATCATGCGTAGTTGTGCATATCATCTCGCCGGATTGATCGGCTAATGTTTGCTGGAGTTATGCCCCCTTTTTACTTAGAATTTTGCGAAATTTAGTTTGTGGACTCCAATTCTCCTACATCTTTGATCTGATTTCAACCAAACTTCACAGGATTGTTTACCATCATGCGTAGTTGTGCATGTCATCTTGTCGGATTTATCAGCTAATGTTTGTGGGAGTTATGGCTCTTTTTGACTTAGAATTTTGCGAAATAGAGTATGTGGACGCCAATTCTCCTACATCTTTGATTCGATTTCAACCAAACTTCACAGGATTGTTGACCATCATGTGTAGTTGTGCATATTGTCACGCAAGATTGATGGGCCGTTTTATTAGGGGAGAGTTATGCCCCTTTTTGACTTAGAATTTTGCTCAATTATAAAGTTTGAGAATCTAATTCTCCCTCATCTTTCAAAGGATTTCAACTTAACTTCACAGGATTGTTGACCATCATGCTTTAGTTGTGCATATTGTCTAGCTGGAATGAATGGCCACCTGGTGGCAACATAAACTTACTTGTGTTTTCTCATTGAAAGAACATTACGTACTGGGGGGAGACATCAAAAACACACTTCTAGTTTTATATTTTTTTTGTTTTTCCTTATTACACCAACTCGATCAAGTCTCATACACATATTATGTCTAAGGTTCTTACAGCTTCAAAGTATATGTCTTCCATCGTTAAAACCACATCCTGGTCGATTTTAATCAGTTTTTTAAGGGGATGCAAATTTTCTATCATTTGTTTTGATATCACATCCGTTTTGTCAAACCCAATTTAAAAAAATCCACCTTTTGGTCGCATACAAATAATTCATGGCATTACATCAATTACGTTTATTTCGTAACTTCTCCACGAAAGTACCACGTACTCACTCGAGTGAATGTTTAAGAACGGAAAATTATGCTAGAAGTCATTAAAATTTTGCCAAATTATGTAATCTATTAGTAGTGTAAGTAAGTATTAATGAGCGATAACAAAATATCAGGTACTGGAATCTAAAGAACAAAAAGAACAAAAAAAAAAACCAAGGTGAAATCACCAGAAGAATTGAAAAACGAAGTAAGGCAAAGAAACTGTTGGTAAAAACGGTGGTTATTTGAGTCACTTACCTCCACTTCCATTTCGGGTCTGGTAGCATCTCCACAGCAGTTGTTAATGAAAAGTCATAAACAATGAAAAGAAATGTTCATTCCAATAATAAGTACTAAAAAATCTACAATCACAGGACCCTTGAGGTGGTCATGAAGATAACAAATGCCTCATGAGAAAGTCCGAAGACTTTCTGGTTGTTCTCATGTAACGAATCAATTGTGAAAAAATACACTCCGTAAGCAGAAGGAGTAGGAATATTATTCTCTATGATAATTGATAAATACAAAAAAAAAATACCGAAGTTGCATAAAAACAGTAAATATCGTTATGCTGTACACGTGTTTCAAGGACTAACCTCTCACCAGCAGCATTAAAATCAAATAATTGGAAAGCCATAATCCAAACGTTATAATAAAAGAAGTACTCAATACCAAATAAATCGAAATATTTTGCAATTAAAGTCACCTCTATTGTCATAAATTCTAATATGGCGCCATTTATACGCTATATAAATAAAATCATATAAACACTTATTTTTAGCGCAGTTTTCACATGCTCAAAAATACTCGTTTTAATCAAATTTTGAGGGTTTGTTGTTAATCAAACTTTAAATATTTCTGCAAATAATTCTAAAATTATATTTTTCTTTCGCTGTGTTTGCATATTTCCTCCCTCGCTTACACAACTCAATTCTAAAATGATAGTAAAGTAGGACGGCCACGTTTTATGTATTTTGGAACTCTAGTAATGAGATGACCATTTAAGTCAAATTCGAGATGTCAGTCGGAAACTATGTAGATCTAGTAGTTTTTCTTGTTTCCTAATCTTTAACCACTAAATACATATATTCATGGCATCTATTTAGAAAAAAATTGCGTTATAAATTGGAATGTAACAAATTAAAGGGGTAACAGGAAACATCTACAATGGCTGAAAATTACAGTCACATGCCACAATCTGTCAGGGAACTACACAGAACAAACACTAAGAAGACAAAAGACAAACGTAAACAACAATAGGAACTCGGGACAACCGGACTTGGTACCGGCACTAGCAAAAGCCAGCGGTAGGGTTAAACCGGTTTATGGGTACCCAAACCTCGTGGAAGTACATCATCAATGTATCTTTAAGTGACATAAAGGATCTTACATTTTTCGTTTTATTAACTTTTATAATCAGCATTTCAACTTGCATAAAGGAAATGGTACACAATATTGTGTAAAAAGTTGCGTCAAATTTCGTTCTATATACTTTGAAAGATTTTCTATGCTTGTGTCAATTATCCTTACGGCATTTTTTGGGATGACCATTTCACTCTGAGGTGGAGCCTACCAAATTTTTTTGGACCAGAATATATATTTTCGACGATCTTTCAAAGTACAGATATTACGCGCACGCTACACTGTAAAATGGCGTTAAGATCCTAAACATAATCCTAAACACATTTTTGTCCTGGATTTTTTGACGCCAAAAAATCTAAACGCGTTTAAGATCTAAACACGTTTAGAGTTGTTCAGAGGGTGTGGCGTTTTGTTTACTTTTGTTTCGTCGTAAATATTTCTTTATTTGTTTATCTATTTATTTATTTATTTATTTATTATATCAAAATTCTTCTCTATAGTTTTGCTTCAGTGGAGAAAGTGTTGCCAGTCAAATCAGAAACTGTAGTTTTCTTTTCCTGAAACGACATAAAAAGAACAATCATTAAGCAATAATATATATTCAATCCCTTCAAAATATAGTATAGCGAGAAATATGTTGAAACACATTCCTTTATTTTTTTTAATATTATACAAAAATCATACAAAAAGTTACATGAAAAGGAATGGCACATTGAATCATTTTATGAATTACAAGGAACAAAAAGAAAAAATATATATCAATGTAGCATCATTACTTAGGCATCAAATCAAAATTAATATTCAAAAACATACCTTTAAAACAAAATAAATCTGTTATGTATCAACAACTTCTCATGCCAGACACAAAGCTCCTGCACGTTTATCGCCACGTACAAAACCAAACAAAGAAAGATTGCAGCGCCCTCTACACGAAAAACAACTCTTTATACAACTATTATCTAAATATGTTTAGACCCAAACACGTAATAATTGTTTAGACGTTTAGAAATGTGCATAGAATGCGATTTGGACGTCTAAACGTCTAAACATGTTTAAAACCTAAACGCGTTTAGCAGTAAACACGTTTCTTCCCCAAAGTGCTTTGGAATTAAACACAATCCTAAATGTGTTAAGGGCTAAACATGTTTTCCAAGTGTTTAAAACCTAAACGCCGTTTTAACAGTGTACATTTTGTACGCCGAAGATCTGTATTTTAATAATACTGACAATTTTAGGGTCAGAAATTTATTATCAACCACGTGGTGCAAGATTATTTATTTTTCATTTACAAAGAGGGGAATCTGGAGTCGATAATATACATATTTTTTCAAGAAGGCATAGGCCATAACAATTTTTTTCATTATTGTTTAGGCCAGTATATTTTATAACAAAAAGCCAAAGCCCTCCACTTATAATCAAATGGTTGTCCTCCTGGTATATGATTCGTTTAAGAAAAGAGATATAGCATAGATACATCTATGCTATATATTTTACTAATAAAAGTACAAAGGAGTAAACTTTTAACTATATAAAGTCAAAGTATAAAACGTGCGATAAATGTCTAATTATAAAATCTTGTCATAAGAAAAGTAATCATATTGATATTTTATTTTCTCTAAAAGTACAAAAGTTTATTATAATTCAACCTTCAATTAAGTGCAGATAGGCTGATCGTTTTGATTATTTTATTTGTTTTCTTTATTTATTTATTTTTTTGTTGTTGTTATTATACATTTGATTTGTTAACTATGAAGACCTGTATGCTCAAGCAATGTCTTTCATCCAAAACTTTGTCCAAGAAAACATGAATAAGAGAACTGAATTGAAGTTTCTGTATACACTATCTAAGTTTTTATTTTTTATATGCTAGTTTAGGTGAGGGATACAATAAACAAAATGACAATTGAGATTGCAGAATGTCTTGCATTGTTTCAAGTCTCAAGAAAAATAGGAAGAGGTTATATTCTATGTAAGTCCGTCCATGTTTCAAGTTTGTAAAAGTAGTAAATGTATACACAATCAATGGCTTGACTCAGAATCACAAAAAAAAATACACAGAGTTAGAAGTGATTAAAATAGTAGAGTTTCTGATTGACAATATATTTGTCCAGTTTGGAGGATTTGTTTTTCAACAGACCATCGGAATTTCAATAGGCACAAACTGTGCACCTCTTAAAGCCGATCCGTTTCTCAACTCTTATGAGGCAGAATTCATTGAAGGGCTTCTTCAAAATAAAGAAAAAAAAATAGATGCTATTTCACCACTAAACAATCCTCGCTTTGGTGATTTTCTTCATCTTATTTATCTAAAAGAGCTTGAAATTAAGGATACTAGAGATACTTCCACATCGGCCTCGTTCTTTGACCTTCATCTTGAAATTGTTAACAGAGATACATTACAAACTAGGTTGTATGACAAACGCGATGACTTCACTTTTCAAATAGTCAATTTCCCTTTTCCTTGTGGCAACATTCCAAAAGCACCAGCATATGGAGTTTGCATCCCACAACTCATTCGCTACTCAAGGGCTTGTAGTCGTTACAGTGATTTCCTTGATAGAGCCCAGTTGCTAACAAGTAGGCTACTTAAGCAAGGATACGTTACTTAAAACTTTAAAGTCATCACTACAGAATTTTTGACGGCCTACATAACCATCTTGTCGATCGTTACGGGATATCTGTTTCCCACATGACAACAGATTTTTCCCTCTACAACTAAAGTTTCCCTCTATCGGATTAGACTCCACTACCGGTGTTGACAGATGTCTTATAAGAAGCAGGAGATGCTTACTCTACTGGTACACCTGATCTCATCCATGGTTTCTATTGGGACCGTGTTGTTCATTTGTATGTGTGTCCCGTACTCAAGTGGTTTCCTTGTTTCTTAATCTTTCCCATGTTGCCTGGTCCATGTATTGTTCGTTCTTTTGACTGATGGTTGGGTTCTCACTTACTTTGCATCAAAAACCAGATTTAGGATGCAATATTTTGATCATGTGTACTGGGCTTATCCTCTTGTAAAGGTGTCCATATTTCATGTTTTACATAATGTACGTTTCCGAGGATGCAAAAATTTGACTCTCGCGATAGACAACTATCGCAATAACTCGTATTTAATGTATCTGGAAATAATTGCAATTACTATCGCTACGTCTAATGAAATTGGTCATCGTCATGAACGACAATGAAGAAGTTATTTCTTGCTAATAGATACGCTCCTAGGAAAAAAAAAGTGCTGTATTTTGTGCTGTCCAATTAGGTAACAATATTGTTTCATGTTCAAAGGATTAGAGTTATAGGACATAAAATTAATTTTGAATTGTATATGGATGTGTTAACATGGCTTTTCACTCACAAACTTTGCATTTTGCCATTTTTACTTTGGTTTACATAGGGATTGTCCATTATTGTCGACAATAATTTTTTTGCATCAGAAACAAAACATCCAATATTCTATATTTATTTATTCCTTGCTTTTATTATTATTTGTATAGATTACATTCCTGGAAAACTCCCTCCTGTGTATACTTTCATCTGGTTTCCACCGAATTTTTTTTGTTCCATGGACTTCGACCCATTTTTTTGAAAATGGGGACAACAACTAAATTTCTCTGTTCGGTGATTGCCCTCATTTAAAAAAAGCAGAAACAACGTTGAAATAATTAAACTATTGGAAGTTCTTTTTGTACCAAGTGTACTTTTAATAAAATTATTTTTCCAACGGGAGATTTATCAATAAAAGACAATTCATCCAAATTTTGAGAGCACTTATTCCTGCTTTATATAATTGTAAAAACGTACCCATAAAACAAATTTCTGAATTATATGTTGATATAGGAGAAACAATTTACTTGAAGCTTTTTCCGGTATTTTGTGGTGTCCTTGTTTCTTAGTGTTCCCGATGTTGCCTTTGTCCATGGATTGTTCGTTCTTTTGACTGACGGTTCGGTTCTCACTTACTTTACTCAACCTCAGGGTAAAGTATTGGGTGGAATCTTTTCTAACTTTGATTGCCAAGTCTTGACTATAGATTGTAAGATTCCATTTCTAGCAATAACACAGCCCAAGTATTGTATTCATTGCTATTTTCTATTTGTTCATTTTCATATTTTATCAAAGATTTATCCACTTTACCCGGTTTTATCTGACAAAATCATTAACATTAACTGGCAATTGCCATTGGTCACAATATTCAGACAGTACATTTACGCTATTTTGCAATATCTAATTTTCTGTAAATTTTGTTGAAAACTATTGAGAATCTCCCTCATGCAGAGCTCTGTTCTTAGCTGATCTTGGCTTCCCATTTAGATGATATTTTGTATTTTGTTCTATATCAGTTTTATATTATGTTCGAGTTTATGATCTTCCAAATATTTAAATTTTATCTATACCTAGGGGGACATAGGTTGTCGAAATGGCAATATGCAGAAACTAAATTTGCAGTAACTTCGGTATTTTGTTCTTTGTAAGCAATCAGCTGTTTCAGATATAATCTAAGTTATCTGTTTTCAATATGAGAAGAACATAAGTTGTCATGATAGCCTTCTGCAGAATCATATTTATTGCAATATGTCTAGTTTGTTTACTGATAGATATAGATGAGGTGATCACAATATCTAATCAACAATATAATAATCATCTATGTATATGGCGATCAAACATCGTATCATGTTAAGTCTGATGATAATATTTGACACCAGACACGATTACAATTTTTAACTTAGTTGGTCAAGATGGACAGTGTTGATGTCTGTGGATCAAATTGGTAGTGTTTATTGGGCCGCAAAATGAAATCTAATGATAAACAGATATGCTTTGTTTTGGGTCGTTTTAACCTGAAGATGGTATGTTGTCTCCTTGACATTTACCCCATTTCCTTTCTTTTTCATATCTCAAATGGGAGGATCTGAAATAGTAATTCTCTTCCTCATTCTATATTTGTAAATGAAAAATGTAATTGCAACGAGAATCCACATGACAAATTCATCCAAATTACATAATATTACACAACTATATTAAACCAATCATAATTTTGAACGCAAAGCAATAAAATGTGCTACTACACTAATAACAAGTAGAATTGGGAATATCCTCTTTGATAATATTTTCGGAACAATTTATTTCAAAATTTTTGTTGAAAAAATGTTTGTAGAAATATTTTTTATGTGGTATGAGGCTTGATGAGTTGAACCATACATGTTATCTACTTCCTGTTTGCTGAAAAGAATACCTTGGAGGGACACCTGTGTCCCAAAAGGCACGTTTTTCTTTCTATTAATGTTAGGGTTTAACGAACATTTGATCTTCAAATAGATTATAAAAAAAGAATAATAGAAGGGGGAATGTTTAAAGACCGAACAATATTTCTTTTAATAGACCGACAGATTAGTGAAAAAATAGAAGTATGAAGGTTTTCGTTATCACACCGAGAAAGAATTGATTTTCATGTTGGAAAGATTCTACTAAGTCACACTCCCTAAATTGGCAAGGTATAAAAAAAGGTAGAAAATAGACGACAGTCGTCCTTTAAATACATTTG
This sequence comes from Modiolus philippinarum, assembly GCA_002080025.1. Lineage (NCBI taxonomy): Eukaryota > Metazoa > Mollusca > Bivalvia > Mytilida > Modiolidae > Modiolus > Modiolus philippinarum. The sequence continues at coordinate 21,896 of MJUU01004428.1, read as the reverse complement.
TATTTTTGTATTGAATCAACTCCTATTGGTTCTTGTTCTTCTTGATGGGTTGGTTACAAGAACATTCCTCTGAATCAAGACTTTTCATAAACTCTTCAAAGCGAGTTTTGCTATTTTCATAATGAGAGAATAACATTTTATAGGCACTTGGATGAGCAATGCTTTTTTGTGTCTAGTGTATACAGATCTTCAGTATCTTCCATATTACCAATTTCAGCATAGAGCTTTTGAACTTTATCAATTATTAATGATTTTATACCAATCTTTTTTATGTCTTTTTATATTTTTGTACATATTCACACATTTTCATTTTCCACAGTAAAATTCATATTGTTTCAGCAAGGGCAAATTATTTACTCAATTGTCAATTTGTCAAAGCATCTGCATCTGTATTCCTAGCTGACCTCACCAAGTGAGCTGTACTTAGCTATTAAAGTCAATTCAAACATTAACCATATTAGTATACACGTTGTACCTTGGGGTGACAGAAATGCATGCAATGGTTAGGGTCTGTGACCTTCATTTTAAGCAGGAACGACATTTTTAGGTAAATAGGTTATACTCCATTCTTGTTAACTGACATATTCCATATTGGATAATACACAACGAAGTAAGCGAGGCGGGTTGAGACTGCTTTTTATGTTAATGATATCTAATTATCCAAGCGGAGAAATATAGAATCCACAACCGTATCGAGTGAGAAACGACATTTCTACACTATAGATAGTTAAATTTTCAATTTTTTAAACGCGAGGCTTGCCGAGCGTTTAACATATTTGAAAATTTAACTATGGAGAGTGTAGAAATGTTTTTTTTCTAGAGATACGGTTGTTGGTTTTATTTGTTTAATGATTTCAAGGACATTTAAGACAAATCATCACCGCTTTTCTGATGATCCGAAATAGATGTGTTCTTTGAGCGTGACATCAGCAGGCATGATCGCCTTTTTTATGACGTCACAATGGTAAGTCGGAAAACGGCAAACATACTTGACGTCAAAATTGAATTTCATCCAATCACTTCCCGAGAACAACAAACTCTCTAGAGAGGAGAACAGTATTTCTCCAACTGTTCAAGAAACGTGAAAACAAGACAGAAATTAGAGAAATCCCTTATTCGTATTCAAATGGTAACTTTTTTATTATACAAAATCATCTGAGAAAATAAATCAAAAATAGTTTTGCAAGTTCCACGAACTAAACTATTAATCCCCAATACCCAATCCAAAACCCATACTTCATTTTACATAGTGATTGTGAAAATTTTTGCGGTCGTATATTGGTATGGTGCTGTCGTCGTCGTCGTCGTCTGTAGACACTTTAGTTTTTGGTCAATAACTTTAGTTCCAGTAGATCAATCCTTATGAAATTTTAATATAATGTTCTTTTGTACAAAATGAAGGCTTGGCTTAGTTATGGTCATTGTGGCTCCACCCGTTTTTTTAAAAAAGGGCCAAAAAGTGTTAAATTGGGTGTTTTCAAATATTTGTCTGTATAATCTTTATTATTAATTGGATTTTGATGGGGTTTCTTTCAGTGTAGCATGTACTGTTCCCGAGATAAAAAGGGCCGAATCCAAAAAATAATTTATTTTTTGTCCAATTTTGATGCATTTTTTTTTCAATGGATTGCTTATGCAAAAGTAACAAAGGGCTCTGCTATTAGATTTTTGGTAACTTGTTTCCTTACCTAGCTATGAGGGGCCAAATTGCTAATTTGCAGATAACCTAAAATTTTTATTTTTCATTGGATTCTAATGGGATTTGTTTTCTTTAGATTCCTCTTGATACAAGCTTTCAGTAGTATGCCAACTAATTTGGCGTTACCTCTTACCGTTTCCGAGCTATAAGGGGTCGAAGGGGCCAAAACTGCAAATTTGCAGATTACCTAAAATTTTTATATTTCATCAGATTTCGATGGGATTTTTTTTCTTTTGATTCCTCTTGATATAAGCTTTTGGTAGTTTGTCAATAGATTTGGAGAAAGTCCTATTGTTTCCGAGCTATAGGGGTTCTAAGAGGCCAAAACTGCAAATTTGCAGGTTACCTAGAATTTTTATTTTTCATCGGATTTCGATGTTTTTTTTTTCTTTGGGTTCCTCTTGATATTAGCTTTCGGTAGTATGGCAACAGATTAAGCATAGCTCTTACCGTTTCTGAGCTATAAGGGTTCAAAAGGGGGCAAAACTGCAAATTTACAGATAACCTGAAATTTTTATTTTTCATCAGATTTCGATGGGATTTTTTCCTTGCATTCCTCTTGATATAAGCTTTCAGTAAGTTCCAATGGATTTGGCGTAGCTCTTACGGTTCCTGAGCTACAAGGGGTCAAAGAGGAACCATAAGGAGTCATAAGGGCTAATTTTCATTTTCCGTAGTTTGTGTCCAGCTGATTACTGGGTCAATCTCCTTATTGTGTCCATATAATTATTGTGTGTCAAGCTCTTTAGTATGTCCACACTCACTTTCAATTACACCTGTTCAAATTTCAGTGGTCAACATGCTGCGGTCGTATCATGCTGCCCTCGGCGTAGCCCTTTATTTCTTCTTGTATTAATTTTTCAAATATGTAGATAAGGTCCATACTCATAAAGACTAACCGATCATTATAAGTAAATATTTCTTTTTTTTAAATCAACATTCTTGATTTGATAACACCTTTTCATAGTGAATCATAAGAGTGATTGCAGTGAGATAAATGACACCCCATTCTTCAAAGTATACTTTAACAAAAACAGTTACAACAATTTTGAAGTCGAGCTTCTGATTGATACATATTACGTGTTAGTGTTATTGAACAATAAAAATGAAAGAATATGTAGTTAATGTATTGATAATAAAATAAATAAATGTTTTGTCATCCTAAGGACACTCTGATGAATTCAACATTAATCAAATTCCTTCCATATTCACATTAAACCAAATTTGACATGATCTGGAAAAATGTCGAAAGAAATTTTTTGTCCAACAAAATATTTATTGTTGATTTCATCGTAGAGCCATTATTAGATAATTGTTACATCATATTTTGTTTTTTTTTAATTGTCATTTACTATTCAGCGTGCTAGCTATGTCCATTCCACTTAACAACACTAAGCCGGATTCGCATATTACTAGGAGAAGATAATTCACTTATGCCCTGTATTTGTTTTGTTCTTCTCATGGCAACGACTGCTTGCCTTTTAAAAAAGGGAGATAACAGGAAACATCCATAATGGTTGAAAATTACAATTACATGCTACAATTTTCCAGGGAAGAACACATGAAACATCAAATAAGACAACAAAGATACATAAATAAACGTCTTGCCTTGTATTGAAATTTTGACGCTTTGATGTATGTTAAGGTTATTTCTGGTCCATTAAGCTTGATTATTGTAACTTATTGTGTAAATCATGAGAATATATAGCCGTCCAAATAAATTGCATAATTAAGGTTTAAAAAGGTTCACGATCTCTTGTCTCTGTGGTCTTTTCTAGCTATAAATCAGACCACCGTGATTAGAAAATATGATGAACATCATGTATATCATCATATAATTCCTTATGTGACGTAACCGCCGTAAGGATCAAACACAAAATGTGTCACGAGACTAATGTCTCCTGACTGATGAACATCCAATGAACATAACATTACATCAATCTGTCGAGAACATGATCCACCCATAACGTTTTTGGACGTACAAATGCTAGATCAATATTGCAGGAATCTAAGCTTTCTGTAAATAATCAGTTCCGTTTTTTATCTTCCAGTATTTTTCTTTGCTAACACGAAACGGCAACAGTACAATGTCGATGGAACAAAAGACAAAAAAAGCATCACCCAAACTTCATAGAAATGGCAGATGTAGGATGAAAGGCACGACGTAATAAAAAACCGAACAAATAGACGAATTTCCTATTTCGTTTTATGAATGAATTGCCCCGATTGACATGGGGTCAATCGGAGTAAATTGCGTCACGTAACATTGTGACTTGTGACGTCCAAAAATCTATTCTGACGTCATAATTTTACGGGAAAATTCACAAATTGCAAACTCGTCTATAGCGAAATTAATGTAACACTCAAAACTAAAGCACATAAGAGTAAGGATAATATCAATATTACGGAAAAGAATTGTAGAGAGCAGAAATCTGGGGGTGGGGTGTGGGGGCGTGGTGGGGAAAAAAAGACAAAGCAGGGAAAATGCATCGGAAAATTGTCCGCCGCAGTGGTCCTGACTTAGACAAATGGTGACTTAAATGGTGGGTTAAACCGGTTTAATGACGCGCAAAAGATAAATTTCGTCCGGATAGGATATTCAAGTGCCTATGAAATTTGTTCCTCTCAAAAATGAATTAAAAGGCGACAATCTCTCAACAAATAAGTTAGAAAAAGAAAATGTTTCACAGCCATCATATATACTAGTTACAAAAAGAAACGCAATTTTTTTAATCGCTATATTATTTTTTCACGACTTTTTTTTATAATGCGAGTAGGAAAGGAGTATTGGCAAGTTTATTCCAGGAAAAAAATCCTGAAAAATGTGGAATGGTAACGTCATTAGACGCCATATAATTTTGACTATTGTGAAAATGTTTGAACTAATGTTCAAACTGAAATTTAATATAGATCTTGGAAATGTGGCAGGCATAACGTGTATCAGAAATCTTTCATGATAATTTAAATTCTTTCTTTGTTTTGGATTTAAAAAAAAATCAAAAATTTTCAACAGTGTATGGTGACGTCACTCAAAGCTAAAGCACATAAGAGTAAGGGTAATAATAAAATTACCGATTTAAATTGCAAAGAGCAGAAATCCGGGGGGAGGAAGGGATGAAAATGACAAAGAATGGGAAATGCATCGGAAAAATTATCCGCCGCAATGGTCCTGACTTAGATACAGGCATTTGAAAAGAAACAGTGGGTCAAACAGGTTTTATGACGTGCCAAAGATAGATTTCGTCTGGATAGAATATTCAAATACCTGTGAAATTTCTTCCTCTCAAAAAATGAATTAACAGGTGAAAATCTTTCAACAAGTTGGAAAAAGAAAATGTTTCGTAGCCATCATATACAAGTTACAAAAAAAAATGTTACTTTTTTTTCTCTATATTATTTTTAATCATTTATTATTATAATGCGAGTGGGAAAGGAGGATTTGCAAGTTTATTCCTGGAAAAAAGTTATTTAGCAACGTGGGATGGTGACGTCATAAGACGCCATATAATTTTCATTTCTGTTTTTTAATATATATTTTTTTTAAAATTGTTAGATTAATCTTCAAAATGAAATGTAATATTGATCTTGGAAGTGTGGCAGACAAAACGTGTATCAAAAATCTTTCATGTTGATTTACATTCTTATTTTTTTATTTTGCGAAAAATCAAAAATTTTCAAAAGCGCAAAAGCTCACAAAATTCGTCACCCGAAAGCAGATTCGCAAATAACTTTACACAAATTTTCATTTTACAGAAATGTCACTCCAAGTGTAGAAATGTTGTTTCTCACGAGATACGGTTGTGGGTTTTATTTGTTTAATGATTACAAGGACAGTTTAGACAAATCATGACCACCTATTCTGATGATCCGAAATAGACGTGTTCTTTGAGCGTGACTTCAGCAGGCATGATCGACTTTTTTATGACGTCACAATGGTTAAGTCGGAAAACTGCAAGCATACTTGACGTCAAAATTGAATTTCATCTAATCACTTCCCGAGGACAAAATACCCTCTAGGGAGGAGAACAGTATTTCCCCAACTGTTCAAGAAACGTGAAAACAAGACAGAAATTAGAGAAATCCCTAATTCGTATTCAAATGGTAACTTTTTTATTATACAAAATCATTTGAGAAAAAAAATCAAAAATATTTTTGCAAGTTCCACGAACTAAACTATTAAACCCCAATACCAAATCCGAAACCCATACTTCATTTTATAAAATGATGTGTGAAATTTGGTTTTTATTCCTTTTTTAATTTTTTTTTCTTGTATAATTTTTTTTAAATATGTAGATAAGGTCCATACTCATAAAGACTAACAGATCATTATAATTTAATATTTCTTTTTTTAAATCAACATTTTTGATTTGATAACAGCTTTTCATAGTGAATCATAAGAGTGATTGCAGTGAGATAAATGACATCCAATTCTTCAAAGTATACTTTAACAAACACAGTTACAACAATTTTGAAGTCGAGCTTCTGATTGATACATATTACGTGTTAGTGTTATACAACAATAAAAATGAAAGAATATGTAGTTAATGTATTGATAATAAAATAAATAAATGTTTTGTCATCCTAAGGGCACTCTGATGAATTCAACATTAATCAAATTCCCTCAATATTTACTTTAAACCAAATTTGAGATGATCTTGAAAAATGTCGAAAGAATTTTTTTTGTCCAACAAAATATTTATTGTTGATTTCATCGCAGAGCAATTGGTAGATAATTATAACATTATATTTCATGGGTTTTTTATTGTCACATACTATTCAGTTTGCCAGTTATGCCCATTCCACTTTACAACATTAAGCCTGATTCTGGTGATCAGAATATTACCAGGAGCAGATAATTTAGTAATGCCCTATATTTGTTGTGTTGTTCTTGTTGCAATGTCTGCTTGACATTTTATTTTTAATTGAAAATTACAATTATATGCTACAATTTGCCAGGGAAAAGCTCATGAAAAACACAAATAAGACAAAAGACAAACATAAACTACCATATTTCAATAAAATTTTACGTTTTGATGCATGGTGAGGTTATTTCTGGTCCGTTGAGTTCGATTATTGTAACTTATAGTATAAATCATGAGAATATATAGCGGACCGTAGTTTGCATAATTAAGGGTTAAAAGGTTCACGACCACTTGTCATTGTTTTTTATTTTTTTTTTTTGTTATAAATCAGACCACCGTGATTAGAAAATATGATGTACATCATGTATATCATCATATAATTTCTTCTGTGACGTAAACGTCGTCAGGATCAAACACAAAATGTGTCACGAGACTAATGTCTCCTGACTGATGAACATACTATGAACATTAAATTTCATCATTCCGTCGAGAACTTGATCCACCCATATTGTTTTAGGGACGTACAAATGCCAGATCAATATTGCACGAATCTAAGCTTTCTGCATGTTCTGTAAATAATCAGTTCCTTTTTTTATCTTCCAGTATTTGTCTTTGCTAACACGAAACAGCAACAGTACAATATCGATGGAACAAAAAACAAAAAGGCATCACCCAAACTTAATACGAATGGCAGATATGGGATGAAAGCACGAGGTAATAAAAAAAAAACCGAACAAATAGACGAATTTCCAATTTCGTTTTATGAATGAATTGCCCCGATTGACATGGGGTCAATCGGAGTTAATTGCGTCACGTAGCATTTTGACTTGTGACATCCAAAAATCTATATTCTGACGTCAAAATTTTCCGGGAAAATTCACAAATTGGAAACTCGTCTATAGCGAAATTAATATAACACTCAGAACTAAAGCACATAAGAGTAAGGATAATATCAAAATTACGGAAAAGAATTGTAAAGGGCAGAAATCTGGGG
>MJUU01004428.1:0-13982 GCA_002080025.1 Modiolus philippinarum | reverse complement strand
AACAAATAAGTTAGAAAAAGAAAATGTTTCATAGCCATCATATATACTAGTAACACAAAGTAACGAAATTTTTTTATCTCTGTATTATTTTTTTCACCATTTTTTATTATAATGAGAGTTGGAAAGGAGTATTGGCAAGTTAATTCTAGGAAAAAAATCCTGAAAAATGTGGAATGATAACGTCATAAGCGCCATATAATTTTGATTTTTGTGGAAATGATTGAACTGATGTTCAAGCTGAAATTTTATATAGATCTTGGAAATGTGGCAGGCATAACGTGTATCAGAAATCTGTCATGATAATTTAAATTCTTTCTTTTTTTTTTTGATTTTTCAAAAAAAAAAAAAATCAAAAATTTTCAAATGTGTATGGTGACGTAACTCAAAGCTAAAGCACTTAAGAGTAAGGGTAATAATAAAATTACCGATTTAAATTGCAAAGAGCAGAAATCCGGGGGGAGGAAGGGGTGAAAATGAAAAGAATGGGAAATGCTTCGGAAAAATTATCCGCCGCAATGGTCCTGACTTAGATACAGGCATTTGAAAAGAAAGAGTGAGTCAAACAGGTGTTATGACGCACCAAAGATAGATTTCGTCCGGATAGAATATTCAAATACCTGTGAAATTTCTTCCTCCCAAAAAATAAATTAACAGGTGAAAATCTTTCAACAAGTTGGAAAAAGAAAATGTTTCATAGCCATCATATACAAGTTACAAAAAGAAATGTCACTTTTTTTCTCTATATTATTTTTAATCATTTATTATTATAATGCGAGTGGGAAAGGAGGATTGGCAAGTTTATTCCTGGAAAAAAGTTATTTAGCAACGTGGGATGGTGACGTCATAAGACGCCATATAATTTTGATTTCTGTTTTTTAATAATTTTTTTTTGAAAAATATTTGGATTAATCTTCAAAATGAAATGTTATATTGATCTTGGAAGTGTGGGAGGCAAAACGTGTATCAAAAATCTTTCATGTTGATTTACATTCTTATTTCTTTAATTTTGCGAAAAATCAAAAATTTTCAAAAGCGCAAAAGCTCACAAAATTCGTCATCCGAAAGCAGATTCGCAAATAACTTTACACAAATTTTCAATTTTACAGAAATGTCACGCAAATTAATGGTTATGTTATCCAGCGTGTACTCCTCAAGATGAATTAATATACCATGTAGTTATCATCAACCTAGGATACCTTTAGACTGGTTGCTTTTCTAAAAGAATATTAGAAGACAATTTCAACTTAATATAACTAAAAACTGTTTCGCTCGTCGAGTCAAATGTAAGAAAACTTGTTATAATTAAATCATTATATATGAGCACTAAAAATAAGTGGTCAGAATAACATTTGGAAATACAAAATCTAAAATTCCAAAATTTGAAAGTATGATAGTGTATCCGAATAGATAATCATCTTACAAAAACCGTACATCTCTTGCACTCAAAATCTGAAACACTTCTCCTGTGTTAGATACACAATGAAAGGATATGAAGTCAAAGTCTCTACAAATACATATAGAATAATGGAAGTTTTATTTTTGATACAAGAAAATTTGGCGAACAATAATGACCGAGCCCCTTGTGGGCGAGTCCATTATCGGAGCCAATATTTCTTGTATCAAAAACAAAACTTCTATTATTCTTTTTATCGGTAATTAACTAAATCATTTAATAGAAAAAAAATTTGGAAATGAATGTTAATTTTCAACAAATCGTGAAATTTACTAGTATTGATAAATAAAAGAATTTGTACGATCCGGTAAGAGTCTGTATAGATGTTTATTTCTTTGTTTAATTGATTCTGATTGACAAAGTAGGCACGGCCTAAGATACTTTTTGCCAATATTTTTTTCGAATTCGGGCAGTAGCAAATACTTAAAATTTGTGCTTCGCGAGATCAAAGGAAATTCATACGAATTACCGATAAAACGCTTTAATTGTTGTTCTTCGTCATGAAGTCGACATGAGACCTTCAACAATGAGCTTTGCTCATACCGCACAGTAAGTTCAAGCACAGATTTGCGCGGAATATGACTGAAATGTATAAAAGGCATATACCTATCGCATGGGGAATCATTTTTACGGACTCTACACTAAAGGACAGACAAATCCAGTCTTAAACAATGAAAGAATATATAATTATTGATACACACGAAACAAAGTCTCTTTTGTTTTTCATCATCAACTCATCATTTAGCTATATAATAAATTCAAGAAGGTCCCTAGCATAGGTTTGGGTTGAATTCATTGCTGAATGTCGAACAATTCTACCTCCATGTCTTTTTTTACGCAATGAGTTTGAAAAAAGAATTAATAATCAAGATGTAAAATTTTCGTAAACAGCGAAATATAATGATGGACAATATTTTGTATAATTCTTTTTTTCAATTAATTTGAAAGCAAAGAAATCCCGGAAGTGCCAATTTCCAAAATGAGTCGCCATCTTTTTCGCTAGCAGTGTTCCGAAGTGATCATTGCGCCATACATTAAAGTGATCTTGGATCAAATATCTGGAATAAACCTATCTTATAACGTATATATGTAATATTTTTAGTGCTATTTGTCATAAAAATAATTAACCAAATAATAATTAAGGTCGCAATATTTCTAGAAATAGTGAAAGCCTACACAACTACATTATATATTAAGATAGATACTGAGGTTTACATAGCAGTAAGCATTGTAACATTTCTGTACTCGTTAACAAACAAGATACTACGTTCGACATGATAACACTATAATCATGTCAATCCAATTAATAAATTGGTGTAATTTGTAATAAATAGTTACAAAAAGTCTTAAATCGTGATGTGTGTGAGGTGATGACACATTTTCGCAAATTTACGTTATTCGTTTAGCTGAACATGAAAGCCTTCTGGAAAAAACAAAATCTATATGACCGAAGATAAATTTCCTTGAACGGTGGATGAACAACTACCAAAGCTGTTCAATATAACATTATATCAGAACATATTCAGACACAACTAGCTGACAACTGAACACTTATACAATATCTATAGACAAGAAAAGATATGGCTGTAATGCCATATCTAGCTATTCGATCTTTTTATTCATAGGTCTTGGTATAGATCTCATAGGGATATATGCACGGACTGAGTAACATTTCTCCCAAACTTATGTCATTTAACACTCTCTAATCAATGCAAACTACAATGAAGGGAACACTAAAAATAATTGACTTAAGGTGGTACGGGGGTCTTAAAATTCTCACATAAAATTTTCTGATATTTTCATGATTTACACTTAATTACTAGAGCATACAAAAAATAAAATAAAAATTGGGGGTCACTGGCCATATAAGACTGAAATCTGTCATGTAAAAATCGGGTATTTTGGTTAAAATAATAAGGAAAATTAGCGAATTTTACAAAATTTTAATTTATTTTAGTTACATCAGATAGAATTTTGCAATATTTGAAAAATAATTAGCTAATATACTGTCCTTCCACTTCCATGAAAAAAATTTGGGGGTCACCGAACTTATTTTTGAATACATTGCAAGAAACTGATTTTTTTTCTTACTATTTCTATACAAATTATCTCCCGTTACTAGAGCAGGGATTTTCTGAAAAAATTCAATATCCTGCATGGTTACCTAATAAAAGTGGCATATTTGATCAAACTTAACTATTATAAGACAGTGAAAATCATCACACAAACATTCCCACAGTGAATTCGATTTGTTGTCACATGCGCCAGAATGATACGCAATTTTAAACTCCCGTACTGCCTTAACACCATAATCATTATGTTCTGTGTATATTCTAAATTTATTAGAATTGACATACAGGAGTTACCTAAATCGTCGAGTTAAAATCAAAATATAATAAAATTCTAAAAATACACATCATTGTCACTTTGACCTCATTATTATTACACCATGTGATCTGTAAACAAAGCAAGGTTATTTACATACATGTTGACAATACTGAGGAACGGGTTGTGTATGAATATTTGTGGTTATAACCATCTAAACATGAACAAATCGCTTCAAATCATTATTAAAAACACACCTCTTAAATTATTTGTATTCAGATAATTGATCTCGAGTGTATAAAACTGTAGAAAAGGCTCCATATACCGAACTATTTCCTACGCCACAGTCGTAATGAGGTCATTTCGAAATGTATAATATATATTGAGTAGATAGGGGCACGGATCCCAATATTAAAAAAAATGTTAAGGATACTAATTATTTAAGATTAATTGCTTCGGTACAAGTGCTTTGGTATTCGTTTGCCGATATGTTTGTCCATAGTTATAGTTTTCAAATCGAAAAAAATGCATTTTGCCGGATATCAAGTAGAGATTTGTCATTTCAAAATATAATAAACGAGGCTTTGGCGAGTTTGTTATATTTGAAATTACATAAAGAGAGTTGATATCCAGCGATAATCAATTAATAATTTTCGAGTTGTTAAAACTATTTCTCTTTTGATTTTCATAAATAAATGTAGTGAATTTTTGGTGCCGAACTGCAGTTCTGTGTTTACATGTTTGTGACCTCGCTGTTTTCTTCAGAATAACAACGCCGTTACTAGGCAACGTTAATCACGGCGAACGAGATCTCACAGTTAGAAACGACGAAAAAGTTGTTACACATCATGTGTGATGTGCTATTACTTGTCGCTCGACCAATGAAATTCCCGTGGAAGAGTTTATACCTAACTCCAGCATCAATGTTTCGTTGTGTACCACAAATTACTATTCATTGAAGGAATAGTTAACTATGTTGAATTTTAAGGTAAATATAAATTTTATGGCCGTCACCATTTTATCATTGACAGATATGACGTGTCTGTATCCGAAATGAAAACGGACATTTTCAGCTAGATTTCACGTCATGACATAACAGGTTTTGACTCAACCCTGGATTGACTCACTGATAGTGTGACGGGTGCCGCTAGCGGAGCAGGACATGCTTACCCTTCGGGAGCACCAGATGTCACTCCCGGTTTTCATGGGAGTTCACGGTATGAGTGCCTTAGTTTTTAATGTCGTCTTTTTATTTCCATGCATTGTAGCTGTCTCCCGTCCTTGTTTTGTCTTTGTTTTTCTATGTTGCCGTGTTTGCCATGTCTTCGCTTGCCGTGTTCCTTCGGTATTCTACTGCCGTTGTTTTTCTACATCGAGAACAAAGTTGATTATGAAATTTATCACATTGAGTTAAATAAATTTTGTAAATGTCTGAAAACGAGGCTTCCCGAGTGAGAAATTTCATAATTCAAGTGTTTTAATTGTAGAAAATGTTTTCTAATGACATAAAGTAAAACGCCGATTATGTTTCGAACAGATTTCGCGAGAAATTTCACGTGAATTGGTCTCTTTCAAAAGATGACAAAATTTTTTATCACATCTGTCAGGTGTTGGTTAAATCTGCTAGAAATCAGAGAATATAATATAATTAGATTTAGGAAACAGTAGAATACTTAGAAACTTCATAGAAAATCAAAGTCGAGAGACTTGACTTAAACGGAAAAAAAAAACAAACACAAAAACAAAAACAACACAAAAATACAAATTAAATAAAAACATTAGTTTCAAACCAAAGGTAATTGCATAATATTGTGAACAAAATGAGAGTGGCATTAGGTAAACATTCCCTTAACAATTTTCTGGTTCGCAACAGAACAGAAAGAAAGAGATCAATTATGACCTGTGCACAATTTGTACCCACGGGAATTACAATGACATTGATAAACAATGATACAAAATGTTGTCTAGAGAGAGGTTCAATGCTTTAATCATATCATTACATGTCCGGGGTAAAAAGAATGTTTCACGATTCACGAAATATAAGAGAAGATTTCGTGTTTTCTGTTCCATGAAATGACCTGAATACCAGAAAATTTAAGACACCATTTAATAAAGTGTCCAAAATTGGTTTTGATCGAAACATGTCGAAGGGTAGAAAAAAAGTTTAGAAAAATTATAACTGTTAGTAGATGAAACTCGTTTGTTTCTTCAATTGAATTTATCTTGCACGTCACTAACTTTTTACGCTCCAAAAGTAATTTACAAATTGTGCACCTCCCAGTAGTCAGTACTTTGGTGCTGACCCAGAAACCGATTTTATTTTGAATTTGCAATATCTAAATTTTACAAAATTTTGTTTAAAACTATAAGGAGTATCTCCTTCTTGCATAGCTCTGTCCATAGCTGAATCTTGGCTGTTTTTTTTTAATTTTTTTTTTATTTTATCCTATTGGTAATTCGTTCTCTATCAGCTTTGATACGTATTTCGGTTTATGGACTTCCAAATGTTTTGAATTGATCTGCACTGAAGAGACATAAGTTGTCGAAATGCGCATGTGCAGAAATTCTGTATTTTGTTATTTTACTACCACTGGGCCGATGCCTCTGCTGGTAGACTGTTAGTCCCCGAGAGTATTCACCAACCCATTAGTCAGTACTTCGGTGCTGACCCAAAAACCGATTTTATTTCAAATTTGCAAGATGCAAATTTTACAAAATTTTGTTTAAAACTAAAGAATATCTCCCTCTTGCATATATCTGTCCTTAGCTGAATTTTGGCTGTTCTTTCTAGACCCCATTGGTTATTTGTTCATTTTCAGCTTTGACACGTATTTCGGTTTGTTTAGATTTTATCTGCACCGAGGAGACATAAATTGTCGAAATGCTCATATGCAGAAACACAGTTAACAGTAACTTCGGTATTTTGTTATTTACACCAGAGTTCTGAAATATTATCTACTTAAGACTATTGGTTAAATTAAAAAAAAACGTTTTGTGTTTGAACAATTAATTGATCCTGAAATAAAACGATATTTTTTGGTGTTTTTGTAAAATTTGGAAAGCCAAAACGTAGTAGATAATGTCTTATCTTTAAATGGACCGCTTTCAACAGTTCTCAACAAGCGGAAGACGATTGCACCGTTTGTCAAAGAACTTTTTTTAGAAAAATGTTACCTAGTAAACTACTGTTTCGGTGATTTGTTGTGTTATATGCGTTGGGCTTGATACCTTTATGTTAAGGTAAATTTGTAAAATGATCAATTTATCATCAGTAATATCGGCATTATGATGTATAACATCATACGTAATATGTTACACCCACCATTTTATACTTGTTCATATCTGTAATAATGTTCATTTTTAGTATGGTGTCAAATAATTAGATTGAAAAGACAAGTATCGAGGTCATAGTAATAAATAATATTATTGCAAAATTTTTGAAGTCAGAATAAGGCATAAAAAAAAAGCAAACACAAATACCCCATACTAAGTTCAAGACAGCACTTATCAATTGATAGAGCAGAATTCCCTTGCTAAATGTCGTACAACGGTATATCCGAGGGTTTCCTATGAGCATAGATGCGGGATCGTCGACAAACATAAAAATATAGGACCTAGTACTTTTACAAATTCTGTAATAAGGGACCAAGATGTTACAACATCTAAACGTTAACGGGTGACAGGCACGTGTTTCTTAAAAAAAAATTTTAGTCCCTTCCTCTCCTCTTCCACAGGGTAAGCAACTATGTTTTCACCTGTCATACCTCAATTTGTTATTGGTTGGTTATTTCTTGTCCCTTTGATGTCACGAGGCGAACGTTTGTGGACTCCACACTGCACAAGAGGCAATCTTTATTGTCACAAATAAAATCCCTTAACGAGTTTGGTAAAGTTGAGGAAACATTTATGGTCATGTGCACTAGAAAAGGGGGAATCCTCTTCAGTCCATGCGTCACACAATGGTAAAATTCTTTATGCATTTGAAAAACACATGTCATTTTTCCCCTCCCTCCACTGAAATATACAACGGCAAATGCAGCCTACATTAACGGTTCAAAACTTCATATTGCGATACCGATTTCGTTTAGAGGAATAATGAAAAGTTTTTTCGTTGAGAGAGGGAATAATGAATAGTTTTTTAATTAAGTTCAGTAACAATATTATTTTCGAGCTTCTAGATTTTGGAATTGTAAATATGAGATTGAAATCTAGATATGTAGAACGGATTTGTAGTGTAGAACGGATCTATAGTGTTTCTGCAATACAGGAGATGAAAATATCATAGCTTAAGGATATTATTTACCCATGATTTGGTTTTTTTGTCAGATTTACGGACTCTACCATCTTCGCTAACCAAGGATTACGGGTCGCTCCTCCTCTTCAACCTTGGCAGATCGAGTCACATCAGTTTCAAATTACCTTTCTTTAAAATAAGAGTTTCAGTAAGTTTATTGTAAAATTAAAGATTATTTTTATCATGTTTATGACATCCAATAATGTAACAATTAAAAAAATATATAACTACAGGGAACCCTTGGCTAGAGAAGATGGGACTCTCCTGGTTTTATATATATTTTTGAATATTTATACATTGAATGGCACTACGGAGTGCAAACTTCTCTTCTCAATTTACTTTGGCTTTACTTTTAGGCCCTTGGGGGTTACCAGTACTATTCTAATTCTTATTAGCATTGATTTTTAGATTTATGATATCTCAAATGTGTTGACTTTATCTGCACTGAAGAGACAAAACTTTTCGAAATGACCATCTACATTGGCGGATCCAAGGGGGGGTTCCGGGGGTTGGAACCCTCCCTTTTTTTTTTAAACAATCATGTATTTTTTAATGAAAATCCTGGTGTTTTACAAGAAATACCCCAAAAATTTTCGCGCCTCGCTCCGCCCGGCGAAATTTCTCTTCAATTCTCGATTATAACCCCCCCCCCTTTTCAAATTCCCTGGATCCGCGCCTGCAGCCCTTTTCACAAAAATTCTTACGATAAATATTAGTCGTAAGTCTATATGAAATGTTAGAAACTTACGACTAATTTTTATCGTAAGAGTTTTTGTGAAAAGGGCTACTGATCTACAAAGTTTAGTCTTGCTGTGTTTTGTTGAATGAAGTTACACAGAATTCATTCGATTTAACAAAAGCTATAACAATATCAAATATTTCACGTAAAAATATTTGTTAAAAACAATCGTCATTAATTACGTATATTATAATTTCAATTAGTAATAACATTTTGGTTTATCAATCAATATAGGAAGCCAATCCGAGAATAGTGCTGTGTTCACTGGCTGTCGTGTTCTATTTCAAAAGCAAAACTGAACCAATCAAATACTTGTACAGCTACATGCAGTGATAAAAATGTAAATAAAACCACAGATTTGAACGTTATGATGTATAGATCAAGACTTTGATATATTTTATGTATAAATATTATAGGTGTTAACTTGTTATTAATTACGTTTGATATAATTGTTATTGCGAATTTGTGGCTGTTGTTGTGGGAGGGTCAAATGATTGATGAACAACACACCGTCAGGATAATGACATAATGTATCTTGCAGTATTATTATGATGGATAGCAAATGTAATTTTCGCAATCAAGATAGGAAGATCTTGTGCCAGCCACTAAAAAGATTGCTTAATAAACATAATAACATCAAGAGCTTGAGATATCTTAAAGCTTCCCGTCCTGTGATGGCGTTGGTCTCGACCACTGTGGTCTCGATATTCAATATGTGCTGGAAGAAATTTGATTTTGTTTCCAAGGATACGACAACAGTTTCAAATATAATCCCTTCAGCAATCGAAAAGTCTAACCCTACTGAGAAAACTTTATTTGTCCTTAACCAATACTCAACTTTTCATTTGTGGTTGGTATTTTTTAAACAAGTGGCATAGTGTCTCTTCAGGTCAGAGAATCATCATCCTACGTATTGAGTATCATCTGAATTATATCGCTTAACCCTAAGAGGTTTATTTTGCATGAAAAATGCATTTGAAAATTCTTAATATAAATCAATACACTTTTAAAATGGCTATTACATTTGGTGTAATGAAAAGTCGTCACTTTAAACTTTCAAAAAAACCCAAAAACAAAATCAAAATAATAATAAAAAAAAAATAATAACAAAAAAAAAAAAAAAAAAAAAAAAAAAAAAAAGACAAGGAGCAAAACAATTTAAAAATATCATCACTTGCTAAATACTGAGATTAAGTGTTTATAAAGGCACAGCTAAGAGACAACTTAACAAATTTACGCAAATAAAACAGCAGTATTTTAAAATAACATTACTTTTGTTCATTCACAATTGGGATGTTCTCGGTTAGTTCATTTTCCGACAGAGGGCATTTAGGAAAAAAATCAACCATAGTTTCAAACGTTAAAGTTTAAGTCTAAAAATGCGCATTTCTGCAAAATTCCCCAAAAAGGTCCTCGGCAAGACTAGTTGATGATCATTCTTTATAAAATTTTCTACTTGAAGCAAAAACACAACTGATTAAGTCAGCAAGACATCTTGAACGGTGGATACAAACTTCCATTCACTAACACTTGGAGAATAGTTCGCTGTTTCTTCCCATGTATGTCGAACACTTGCTTGGTCATTGCCCCAATTCGAAAGGTATGGTACATAAGTGAAACCTTGTGCTATAGCAGTGACATAATACAAAGGTTGCATAATAAACTGTTCAGTTTTTTATTCTGTACTTTTGTTTGATCAGCAGCTTTGGAATCATAATATCGAAAGTCATAATTGAAAAATAGTCTAAATCAAATAAAAAACTACGGAAGTTTTTGTTTAGCATCGAAAAGATACCTACGGATATCAACAGAGTGCAATTCATGGAATGAAGCCTCCATATTTTAAAATGGATAAAAACAGACTTTTTTTTTATCAAAATGTTAAGTAAAATTCATATCAAACAACTTCAACTACTCGAACGAATGCACTCGGGGAACTATGTTCCACAAGACAGTATCATCGACCAAGTGGTTCCAAAAGACAAAAATATTTAAGCTACCTAAAAACTTTTTTATCCTGTAGACGTATTTCAAGGAGTAACCTCACATCAGCAGCATAAAAATTGTATGATGGAAAGCATTAATCCAACAATTGTCTAAAAGAAGTACTCATCACAAAAAGGCAGACCCAATACCAAGGACATCCACCGAGTTTAAAGAACTAAGATAAAGATGACGAATTTACAGAAGTTTTTTTTAAACTTGTTTTCGGATCTCATTAATTAATTGACTTTATAATATGTGTCTGTATATTTATTTATTTGTGCATTGCATTATTTGCAACCTTATTTAAATGTTATTTATGTTCATGGTCTGTATACATTTGAGATAGAAAGTGTTAATTAAGTATTTGAATACCCGAGGGCGTCAATCGTAGATTTGACGGTCAAAATGCAGTTTATAGGCGACGAGTAGCGGAGCCTGTAAAAGGATATTTTGACCGTCAAATCAAGATTGACGCCCTCGGGTATTCAAATAATGTACTGTTATTGCGATTGTAATGCAATTAAAAACCATTAATCGATTTCATGTTCTATTTTTAACTTGTGTATTTGTAACCATACAAAGAACCAGACCAAACAGGGAACCTACCATGTCCCAGGTGTGTAGATGGTGGAATTGACGGTCAGTTCTGACCAATCAAAACTTTTGTTATATAAATGTTGCATTACAATCTTTTTTTTTTCAGATGAAGAATAACCAGATGGAAGAATGCGAGCGCAGTTTTATAAACTGCATGGTTATCAGTAATGTTATTCCACTAATGGGCTTGTATATGTATTTTGTGAAACTTAACATGTAGAATATATAATATATAATATGTAGTTTCCAAATGAATACTGCATCAATTTTTATCATACAAAAATACTCTTGTTGCATAATAAACAGTAAATTTTGTTATTCTTTACACGTGTTTAAAGGAGTAACCTTTTACACGTGTGTCAGGGAGTAACCTGTAATCAGCAGCATTAAACAAAAATCCATAATCAAAAGTAGTCCGACAGAAGAACTTATTAACAAAAAGACGAAATACGAGTCCAAATCCAGTACCAAGGACATCCATCAATGCATCCACTGAAGTTTCAGTGTTAATAAAGGTAAAGATTCTGATGAAAACATTAAATTTAATAAAAAGCAAGGGAAATTTTTCATGACAAACAAGTATGACTACTAATCTGGTGAATACCATTGAGAATTTCTGGTTCTTTCAACCATATGAAGAAACTGTCTACCAGCAGAGGTACTTAATATCTAAATGTCAAAGTTATTGTATTAAGTACTTTCTCTCCTTTTTGATAACTACAGCACAAATCTAATGAAAACATTGAGAAAACCATAAATCCAGTTCTTGCAATTGAGTCTGTGAGTGCTCTGTGGATGGTAATATGTTATGATTTTCTTCTTTGTTTACTTGCCGGGCAACGGATGAAAAAAATTGTCATAACACTTTGGAAGTTAGTTTTATGATTGTTGACGATCCTGTATAAATGAACAAGAATTGATATTGACATAGCGTTGTTCGACATTTTGCAATGAATTCATTTCAATCCAACCGGTTCTAGGAGCTGTCTGAAACTGACAATGATGTATTGGCAAAGCTCATTATTGAAGGCGTCATGTCAAGATTAAGAACAACAGCGTAGTCCTAGCGCTTGGTTTTACTATGTATTTGTAGATAATTTTCTCGTATGCATTTACTCCATATTCTTTCATTGCTTTTGAACAGCTGCTAGAGAACCAGGTAACGAATAAGATCTGAATTTGAAAGCAAAAATCAGCCATGGAAAAAGCTTTGCAAAATTTCCTTATTTTAGATATTGAATTTTTCTAGAAAAAAAAATCTTTTTTCATGCCGGCACCAAAGTAGAGAATATTGGGTAGAATACTCTCCAAGACTTACAGTCCACCAGCAGAGGCTTAAAAGCAGAGGGAAGCAGGACTTTTTTAAGTTTGATAATGTCCATGGATGTGATACATCCATATAAAAATACCCTTAAGAGTGTTAAATAGACTCACAGACTGTTTAAACCCTAATATACTTGACAGTCGCAAGAAAACTATTAGATTCAGACTTTTATTAACTTAAATGTTATTTGAGTACTGTGAGACACTTGTAAGCTAACTCAGGTCAATCCTCATTAATTGTTCTCGATTCTCCAAAACCCCTACGTCGGTTCGTTTTCTTGCCCAATTGCATAATTGAAATTACTTGTACTCGTCTTCTTTGATCGTTTATGTCCCACAAAAAGTTCAGAAATGCATGTACTCTTCTTTCACGAGGGTCACAGGTGATCCTGCCCGACATCATCGTGATGTGAATTCACGGAAGTATTTATTCAATGTGCACAAATTTTACATAATGTTATTTTGCAATGCAATTGTTGGCGCCAATTTATAAACGGTTGTCCTTATTGTAATATTCAGTACAGGTAAAAATCTAATTTTTATTGTCTTTTAATTGTTATTACATGCATGTGCACTGTATTGATTGTAATGAGTCTAGGAATAATTAACATATCTCTATATAAATATATGTGTACTAAATCGGCAATATTTAATTTCTGTATAAGAAATGTGATTTGTTATAGTTTTCAGACATGTTGTTGTCGACAAACTATATCTTGTTGTCATGGTAAAATTAAATTTATAAGATAAGTAATTTTTTTTTTATTTCCAGGTTTGTAATTCATTCCAGCTTTTGAGTGAATGGTAGCCCGTTAATTGGTCCACATCCAATACATCCATCTCGTTGCTAGCGTCAGTACAATGAAATTCCTTTGTGCTAACGTCAGATATTTTTCGACTTTAGTAAGTAAAAACCCATATAACAGGATTAAATTACTAGACTTCAAAATTAACTTGCTTAAAACAGCATCCTCGACATGGAAAGTAGGGCACATTTTGCATATTATCATATTTGTTTTAATGCGCAACAGCGATGACGCTGCAAAGCGCAGGGGTTTATGTGTTACTTACTTTTTTACCCGGAGGCATTGAGATCGTATTACCCTTCAGCACCACATGACTGCCTTTGGCTTCGCATCAATCTGCACAAAGGAAATTCAGGATGCCAATCGTTAGAAACGCACTAGGTAACTTTAACTCTAAGGTAAATTTAAACGAAACAACGGCAGTAGAATACCGAAGGAACAAAGGGGTGAAATTCACAA
>MJUU01004427.1:86966-106466 GCA_002080025.1 Modiolus philippinarum | reverse complement strand
TATGTTTCATTGCATACCTAAATACTTTTAATTTAAAAAAAGCAGAAGCTTAATAACAATTAAAAGGACAATTGTTCAGAAAACAATTGCAAGGTCTTTTCCCGTCAATGTAATGTTTTGTTACGTCTTATGTTTGAATGGTGAATAAAAGGATATGGAGTAAATGCACATGAGACAAAGTCTCCACAAACACATGGTAAAAAAACAAGCAAAGGAACAACGCTTTTATTGTTGTTCTTCATCTTGAAGTCACCATGACGCCTTCAACAATGAGCTTTGCTCATACCTCATAGTAAGTTCAAGATGGCCCCTAGCACCGGATTAAGCGGAATTCAGCAAATAGTGCAATAAAGTTAATTTTGTCTTGTTTCAAAAAAAAAATTGCATATCAGCTGTACATATATTAAAGGTGTGCATGGCACTTTGATTTTGATTTTTGATAATTTATGCCAAAAATATAAGTTGTTGAACTTAGTAATTTTACGTCAAATTTTTAATAAGAGGGTACACCCTTTGTCCGGAGCAAATCTCCTACAGTATTTGAGACAGGGAGTTTTAATTTCGCAGCTCAGTTGTACATTAATCAAAGGTGTGCACGGTACCTTGATTATGATTTTTGAAAAGTTGTGCCAAAAATATCAGTTGTTGAACTTAGTCATTTTTACGTCAAATTTTTAACAGGAGGGTGCCCCCTTTGTCCGTAACAAATCTCCAACAGTATTTGAGACAGGAAGTTTTTATTTTGCAGATCACTTGTACATATATCAAAGGTGTGCATGGTACTTTTATTTTGATTTTTGGTTATCTATGCCAAAAATATCAGTTGTTGAACTTAGTCATTTTTACGTCAATTTTTTTAACAAAAGGGTACCCTCTTTGTCCGGAGCAAATCTCCTACCGTATTTAAGACAAGAAGTTTTTATTTTGCAGATTACTCGTACATATATCAGAGGTGTGCATTGTACTTTGATTTAGATTTTTGATAATTTATGCCCAAAAAATGAGTTTAAACTTGGTCATTTTACATCAAATGTCTGATAACGTCCATAGCAAATCTTCTACAGTTTTTCAAGATAGTAAGTTTTTTTTTGCAAATCAGTTGTTTTTATTTTAAAGGTGTGCATAGTACTTTGATTTTGATTTTTGATAATTGTTTAATAGACCACAAGTTTTTATAATGCAGATCATTTGTACCTGTGTCAGAGGTGTGCACAGTACTTTTATTTTCCTTTTTGATTAAAATCTAAGTTGCTGAACTTTCAGAAATGGGATACATTGGTGGAAGGTTTAACATTGAAAATCAATGAAAATTAGTACATTTCAAATATTCAGGGTCAACCCATGTGTAAGATATACTGTCAATGTAAAAGAAAATCCGGTTTGTCACATTGACAGCTTTCCTCATGTTTCTATAATCATATACTTCACACATGCCCAAATGATATCAGAATAAAAGTAATAAAGGGCTACGCCGAGCGCAGCATAATACGACCGCAGCATGTCCAAGACTAAAACTTCAAAATAAATGAGGACAGAGTAAAGAGCTTGACACAGTAATTAAATGGACACAATAAAGAGCTATCCCAGTAATTAGCTGCATACAAACTAAGGCAAATATAAAAATTAGCGTTAATGATTCCTAATACAGATCGGAAATGGTAAGAGATATGTCAAATTGGTCAACGGTCAACTCTACTAACTATGAGAGGAATCCGAAGAAACGAACCCATTAAAATAAAAAAAATGATAAAAGATTTAACATGTTTTGAAAATTGCAATTTCAGCCCTTTTGACCCCTTTTAGCTAGGAATCAGTAAGAGATGCGCCAAATAAATTGACAAAATGCCAAATGCTTATATCAAGAGGTATCAAGAGAAAAAAAAATCGTCAAATTTTGATGAAAAAAAAATTCTAATATTTCGAAAAAATCCAATTTTGGCCCATTTTACCATCTGTAGATCGGAAACGGTTAAAACTACCCCTAATCTATTGACATATTCCTGAAAGCTTACATCAAGGGGAATCAAAAGAAAAAAAAATCCGATGAAAAATAAAGATTTCACATATTAAGAGAAATTACAATTTTGGCCCCTTTGACCCCTTGTAGCTCAGAAACCATAAGAGCTATGCAAAATCGCTAGACATACTACTGAAAGCTTATATAATGAAGAATTAAAAGAAAAAAATCCCATTGAAATTCGATGACAAATACAAATATTATGTAATGTGCATGTTTGCAATTTTGGACCCATTTGGCCCCTCATAGCTCGAGAAGGAAACAAGTTATCAAAAATCTGATGGTGCAGTGCAATGTTTATTTTTCACAAGGAATCAATTGCAAAAAAACGGCATCAAAATCGGACTAAAAATAAAAAAAATAATTTTTTTTAAATTCTCCCCTTTTGGACCCCATTTATCTCATGACCAGTACTTCGGACGTAAATCCGTTGACATGCTACTGATTGGAATTTACCTCAGGAGCATACTGAAAGAAACCCCATCAAAATCCGATAATTAATAAAAAATCTACATCTAAATATGTGAAAACACCCAATTTTGTCTTTTTGGTCCCTAATTTAAAAACGGGAGGGGCCATAATGACCAATACGCATCCCCACCTTCCTTTTTTGCTAAGGAACATTGTGTTAAAATTCCAAAAGGCTTGATCAACTTGAACTTAAGTTATTGTCCAAAAGCAAGAGTGTCTACAGACAACGACGCCGACAACGACGACGACCGCACCAAAATTTATGCGGTCGTATTAAAAGGATGCAAAACAACCATGTTTTGGACTTTGTTTGTAGTAGTTTGTGAAGGAAATACATGTTAAGGTGGTTCGGTAGTATTCCGCTTTTAATTTCACGTTTCATGCTTTGATAGTTTTTTTTAAATGCACAAACATTTTAATATTTGGACAAATTGTTCAGATATTTCACCAAAAACACAAATAATGGGCATATTTCTCTTAATCTAGCATTCATTTTTGACGGAAAATTCAGGATAGAATTTGTACTGTAAAATTCTTAAAAATGAAAATTTAAACAAGGAAGTAATTTCAAACAAATCACTATAAAATTTGATCTTGTGAAATAATTAATTAATAAGGTCAGTGACCCCATTAATTAAATATAGAGGCTAGCAGTATATAAAATCAATCAAGATTCTCATGAATGTAACTTATGGCCCGTGACCCCCACCTTTTATTTTATTTTTTGGAAGTTCAGTTTTTAAAGTTTAATTCTGCAAACTATTGTAAAATTCTGATGTATTTCGCTTAGTCCCCCGAACCACCTTAAGAATACATCGGTAAACGAATACCGAAGCAAGAACGAGGGAATGGGAAATTCTAAATTCTAAAACCATAAATCCAAAATCACGGTAATTCACAGCAACACGAATTGAGACAGTATGACAAACAAAAAAATAACCATATACCTGCCATGAATTATTATGATTCTAATATGACTTATGATTTTAGAATTTCCCCTTTCCTCGTTCTTGCTTCTGTATTATATACATTATATTCGTAAGTTTAACCCCTCTCTAACGATTTGGATTGAATGTAAAAGGCCCGTCCAATAGTTAAATGACAATAACCATATAATTGCCATGAATTTCTTATTTTGAAAATATAAATGATTCGAAATTCAAAAAAAAACTTTTGCGAATACCCGTCAGTCAATTTTGGATTTATGATTTTAGAATTCCCCCTTTCCATGTTCTTGCCTCGGTATTCGTTTGCATATGTACTAATTTATACTTTTTATCAATCATTTTATATATGTTGTGTATAAATTGTGTATTATAAATAACAGTTAAATTTTGTTATGTACACGTGTTTCAAGGAGTAACCTCTCATCAGCAGCATTAGAATCAAATTATCTGGAAAGCCATAATCCAAAACAAATAGTTAGAAAAGGGAGTACTCATTACCAAAATACCGAAATAGGAAGCCAAATGCAGTACTAAGGACATCTACCGAGTGCCATACAATGAATGAAGACGAAGTATTTTTATGGGGTAGAATTTTGATAGACAGTAAATTATATAAAACGCAAGGTAAATGTTCGTGTCAGACAAGTCTGACAATTGGACTGGTGAATACCCTCGGGGACCTCTGGTCCACCAGCAGTGGCATCGGTCCAATGGTTCAAAAATACAAAATACCAAAGTTGCATAATTAACATTAAAATTTTGTTATGCTGTACACGTGTTTCAAGGAGTAACCTCTCATCAGCAGCATTAGATTCAAATTATCTGGAAAGCCATAATCCCAAAAAAAATAGTTAGAAAAGGAAGAACTCATTACCAAAATACCGAAATAGGAAGCCAAATCCAGTAATAAGGATTCTACCCAGTGCCATACATGGAATTGAAAATTGATAATGAATTTGTTGTTTATTAGCGTTAAGATAAGTTGTGCCTACCGCAAATTATATAAAAAAAAATAATGAACTTGTCCGGTCTGTAAAAATACGTTGGAAGTCTAGTTTTTATGTCATGAAAAGGTTACGTTTTTTCTACTGACGTTTTTTTTACTTTTTAAATTATACAACCTTATCATATTATCTCATTTAGGAAATTACACGATTTTTATCGTTGTAGCGGCTTTGGTGTTTGCCGAAATAGGGACATTTATGCCGAAGTCAGGAGGTAATTTTGGTTATCTCTTGGCAGTGTTTGGCAGATTTCCAGCATTTATGTACGTATGGTCAACTTTAGTTGTCGGCCCTTCCAGTCAGGTTATTTTAGGACTAACTGTTGCGGAATATCTTTCAAAGGCAATATTTGATGATTGTGGACCAGATTTGCTTTTTAAACAGATAGTAGCTGCTACAGTGATATGTAAGATTAATTTCAGGTTAATATTATATAGTGAACGCTTATGTAAAAGACACTTTCATTATATGATATTATTTTTAAAATATGCATATACATTTATTGCTTTTTCGTCAGCTGCAATGAATGAAAACATTGATGGAACAGAATACACTGTTTTGACAAAATAATGCAAAATGTAGAAGTAAATCCGCAAAAGAACAACAGTTTATACCTTAAATTTTGATATGGGAATGGAGAATGATTATTGACGAAAACAACATCAGTAGTTTAACAAATCGGATTGGCAAATTATTTAATTCTAATATGATGTCTGAAATACGCTTTTTGTCCAAACCCGTGGTAAAATTACTATATATTCAAGGCTGTTTCAATATTCATCACACGTAAACATGCAATTGGAAATATAAATAAAGGTGCCTATAAATATTTCTTCTGTCATTTTTGTATTGTTAATCAGCTTTCAAGTACACATGTAAATATTTGATTCAAAAATATCATCAAATTTATATACATATTTTCAGTTCTCGTACCATGTTCAATAGGCGGAATGGCTATTATTTGCCGTTACCTTAGAGTGAATCACTTTAAAAAAAATGTTCCCTGGTTGTCCTTTTAGAATAATTCCTGGGAGCTTGAATATATACTAATTTTACCACGGGTTGGCCCTTTATGTCGTTATTTCAAAATAGTCGGCATTAAGGGCCTATCCGTGGTAATATCAGTGTATATATTGAAGCTCCCAGGAATTATTTCCTATAAATTTAAATGGTGTTAAAGTAATATTGAAAATATTACTATAAATTATTCAGGTTTCTGTTGGTCAGAATTTATAATTTGTATGCAAAGAACAATGATTTGGAATATGATCGTGGTAAACTTGATACAATTTGTTAAATGAATTGAATGAATTTTTTTCTATACTTTTTTTTAAATTTTTTCATATAGTCAGGCTTTTACAAAAAATTCTTGTTCACCACCTGACCATAATAAAACCAGGAACATATAAATAATTTTTTTTATACTGGCTACATAATTTTATAATATTCCTAATAATGAATTTACACTTAAGACAAGAAACATTTCTTTTAACTGTCTACGGTCTTTCAAAAGCAATTGCAGTTGAGTTGCTACCGGACACGACCGCAATAGACGGTAAGGTTTTGCATGCCAAAAAAAAACGGCTTTACCCACCATTTCTTTTGAAATGCCTGTACAAAGTCAGGACTAATGCGTCCGACAAATTTTCCGGTGGTTTCTACCTGATTTGTCTTCTTGTTTAATGAACTTCGTCTCTTGACAACTCTGTAATTTAAATTGTAAATATCTTTATTAAAAACAATATAACTAAGAAATGTTAAGAATGATACAAGATATCTGGGGAGAATACCCAAAATTCTGACGGCAAATTACTAGAATTTTAGGATGAAAATGTAGGTTTAGCGTCAGCTTGATAATTTTCCTTATTAATTGTCTCTTGATACATGTTTTTAACACAGCCATGTAAATTATCCCTATTTAACTTTAATCTTGTGCTTATTTGTATAAAGAAGTTTTGTTTATTTCATCTATATTTGAAAAATACATCCTCGTTCTTGGTTCACTCTTTATTTTTTTTTATCTAGAACTATTCTGGTTTGCTTACAGCAAAATATAAAGAAATAAATGTTCATTTCGACAACTGAAACACTTTTAGTTTCAGACGTACCAATTTGGGCAAAACAAAACGTTTACTAAACAAAATTATAAGGATACAGAAATGTTCCAAGTTCCACATAAAGATTACACATTGCTTACCATGTAGGGGGTTCCAAAGCTTCACAAAAATCCTGTCAGACATCGTTTTATTTCGGCATTTATTAACTATTCTGCTCTTGATTTATCCATCTATTTAACTAGTGCAATTACTAGTAAAAAGCAGTTGGTTATCAAATACTTGGAAATACCTATCAAAACTAGGGTGTCAATAAATTTTGGAGCGTAAAAAATTCTATTGAAGTTTTAAATAAACTACAATTAATTCAAAGTCCGTTCTCACCATCGACAGTTATGATTGTTCTACTTTCAACACAATTTAACTAAATCCAATTGCAAAAACAAATTCGATTGTCTTTTACATTTTCTGGTCTGCACTTCGTTCTAACAAACAGCAAGGATTCTTGTCTAATATTTCTTAAAATAATCATTGTTCCTGGACATTTGATTATATATTAACGCACTCAGTCTTTTGCTGGACATTATTTTTATTCGTTGTGGTCTTCTATTTATCAACACGTCATTGGTATTCCCATGGGGGAAATTGTGCACCTCTCACTGCAGATCTTATTGTGTTCTGTTACGAACGAGACTTCATGAAAACACTTCAAAGCAGTGATAAACTTCTTTCTATTTTCAATGATAACAGCGGGTATATTGACGATATTCATACTTTTTTCTCTCCAAACTAAATAAATCGAACAATGATTTCAAATACTGCCCTTTTCTTGATCTAACTCTCATTATTGACTCTGGTAAAATAGAAACTAAAATATGTGGCGTTTTTGTTCATTTTTGTTTGTTTGTTATGTCTTTGTCATACTGTCTGTATTCGTGTTGCTGTGAATTGCAATGATTTTGGATTTATGATTTTAGAATTTCCCCTTTCCTCGTTCTTGATTCGGTATTCGTTTGCCGATGTATATATGATAAAAGGAAGCGATTTGAGTTCCTTTCTTGACGGTGACGTTCCTCTAGCTCCATCATACGAGGTTTATATTTCTCCTGTACTTATATTTAGCTGGTGCGATTTCCACAGATTTTTTTGTACTTTTGACAACTTTAATGAACGTTACCTTACCGATTTTTTTTCGCAAAATGTTTACAACAGTGTAACAGATTTCATAAATTATTAAATCCATTTAAACAGTTTTATTATATCTAAATATGACCTTACTCACACCGAGCTTCAAACTTATTTATATGACAAACGTGATGATTTTACTATCAAATAGTAAACTTCTCTTTTATCTGTAGCAACATTCCAACAGCACTGGAATATGGAGTAAAAATCTCCCAGTTTATTCGCTACTCAAGGGCCTGTGATCGATATAATGACTTCTTGAGAGAATTTCTCGTATGATGCACTATCATTCTTTCATATTTTGGCTTTTTTTTCTTTTTTTTGTAATTTAAAATTGTTTTTTTTTCTGACCACCTGTTTATTGTGCCCACGTCTCACGATTTTATTATGCTAAGTTTTCTTACAATTGGCTCGATGAGTACCCTGTTGTCGTTTTAATGTTGTGATCGTCTTCTACTAGACTTTTTATCGGGCAAAGGATGACAGCGATTGTAAGAACACTTTACCAGTTAAGTTTATGTTTGTTGACGATCACGTATCCATGGATCAAAAGGAAAAAAAGACATAGATGTAGCGTTGCTCAGTAATTAGCAATGAATTCCACTCAAACCGGTGCTAGGGGCCGTCTTGAACTTGCTACGAGGTATGAGTATTGCTCATTGTTGAAGGCCTCATGGTGACTACAGGATGAAGAACAACAATAAAAGCGTTGTTCCATTGCTTGGTTTTACCATTTATTTGTAGAGATTTTGTCTCATTTACATTTACTCCATATCCCTTCATTGTCAATTCCTTTACAGAGCCCGATTTCTCACAAATAGGCTACTTAAGGGAGTACGAGCCTCAGATTTCAGAAGCATTCTATATCCTCGGGTTTTATCCATTCAAATAGTGCTAAAATTTTTTGCACATGGATCATATTTTCTTGGTCATATGTCACTTTAAAATACATAAAATAGACCGTGTATAAAATTTAATTAACTTCCAATTATAATTTCACATATTTAAAGGCCTATAAACATCTTATGCAAATTGAAGGAAAACTCTAGAGAGATCTGTTTCCCGCCAAAATTTTGATGTCTTATATCTCAAAAATTCTTACATGGATTTTCAAAATTTTTTGCTCAAGTTGTTCCTTTAGAAGTGCTCTTCAAGACAAAAGGTCAGAATTTTGATTCTAATTACAAAATGTTTGAGACTCGTACTCCCTTAAGGTGGTACGGGGTCTTAAATTTTGTCAGATAGAATTTTCTGATAATTTCATGATTTATACTTTGTTATTAGAGCATAGGAAAAATAGAATAAAAATAAGGGGTCACCGGCCATATAAGAATGAAATATGAAATATAAAAATTTGCTATTTTGGTTGAAATCATAGGGAAAATGAGCGAATTCTAACAAAATTTTAAATTATTTTAGTTACATCAAATAGAATTTTTCAAAAATTGGTAAATTAATAGCAAATATACTGTCCTTCAATTTCCATGAAAAAAAATTGGGGGTCACCGAACTTATTTTTGAATAAATCGCGAAAAACACATATTTTCCTATTATTTCTATACAAATTATCTCCCCTTAATTGAACTGGAGTTAGCTGAAAGTTTCGATAATTTGCATGGTTACGCAATAAAAGTGGCATATTTCATCAAACTTTACTACTACAAGACATTGGAAATGGTTTCGGCAACGTTCCCATAGTGAACTCCATTTTTATGTCACATGCGCAAGAATGATGCGCAATTTTAAACTCCCGTACTACCTTAAACAAGGGTATGTTACCTATAATTTGTAGTCATTACTCCAGAAGTTTTACGGTAGACGTCACGTTCTTGTGGATCACTTTCCTTGATGACAACAGATCTTTTCCTTTTTAAGCTTCCTTTTTAAGTTCCCTCAAACGGATTTGGCATGTTCAACAATGCTTACTCTACCGGTGTACCTGATCTCATCTCTGTTTTTCTAATTGGGTTCATGTTGTTCATCTTTATATGTATGTGTGTTTTAATTTTTCTTTTCTGTGTCGTGTTTTTTTTTTGTTGTTTTTTTTTCTTGTTTTCCGATGTTGCCATTGTCCTTTAGACTGAAGAATCGTTTCTCATTTACTTTTCTTCCATAGTGATACAGTGTATTACAGCAAACTAGGGTCCTAGAGCTAGTATTAAGTTTAGCAGCCCAGTACCCCTTGTCCCAT
The DNA here is from genome assembly GCA_002080025.1 of Modiolus philippinarum. NCBI lineage: Eukaryota > Metazoa > Mollusca > Bivalvia > Mytilida > Modiolidae > Modiolus > Modiolus philippinarum. The sequence continues at coordinate 96,597 of MJUU01004427.1, read as the reverse complement.
CTTTCAAATAACTAAATACCGAAGTTACTGTGAATTTAAATTCTGCATATGCGCATTTCGACAACTTATGTCTCTTCAGTGCAGATAAAATCTAAACGTTTGGAAGACCAAAAAGTCAAAGATGTTTAAAAACTGATAGAGAACAAATTATGTATTTTGGGTCATGGAGTAAGTAGTCTACCTGTATTGGTTTTATTTGTATGTTTATTAAACTATAGGGAAACGGGTCAGAGAAAGTGGGTTTGAGTATCCATAAACAAAATTTCATCAACAAAAATATTGTACATATAGCTGTTAACAGTAACTTTGATAACTATTCTCAGCACAATATTTTGTTCTCACCTTAGTAAATTTACAGTAACGTCAGTATTTAGTTATTTGTAACCACTGGGTCGATGCCACTGCTGATGGACTGTTAGACCCCGAGGGTATTCATCCGGTATTTAGTTATTTGAAACCACTGGGTCGATGCCACTGCTGGTGGACTGTTAGTCCCCGAGAGTATTCACCAGCCCAGTAGTGAGTACTTCGGTACGGACCCGAAAGCCGATTATATTTTGAACCTTACAATATCTAAATTTTAGTAAATTTTGTTGAAACTAAGGAGTTTCCCCCTCATGCAAAGCTCTGTCCTTAGCTGATTTTGGCTTCACATTTAGATAATATGAAAAAAAAGGAAATGGGGTAAATGTCAAGGAGACAACATCCCATATCCAGGTTAAAACGACCCAAAACAAAGCATCTAGGGGTCACCTTACGGTCTTCAACACAGTGAGGAACCTCACACCATATAGCAAGCCCTAAATGGCCCCAAAAAGGTAAAAACGTGAATAAATCAATGGAAACAAACCACATCCAATAACCCTAATATCAAGAAACTAAAATTTCATAAGAAGACACGGACAAGCCAGTCACCAACATATTCCTGACTTGGGACAGGCGCAAAAATTGCGGTGGGGTTAAACTCATCTTCTTGGATACAAACCCTCCCCCTATGTGTTGTGAATGGCTAAAAAATAAATACACAAAAAGACTCACAGTAAAAATCAAACTAGAAAAAAGTCCAACTTATCAAGACGAGTACCCTTACAATGAATTACATAAAACATGTTTTATGTTTTAAAAAATGTTGGTTATTTGTTCTCTATCAGTTTTTAAACATCTTTGAGTTTCTGGTCTTCCAAACGTTTAGATTTTATCTGCACTGAAGAGACATTAGTTGTCGTAGTGCGCATACGCAGAAAGATATTTACAGTAACTTCGGTATTTAGTTACTTGATCTGGAGCTAATATCGAAAGGAAACTCCAGTCTTGTAGTCAACGGCAAACCGAATATATAACAACAAAGTCAGTATATATTATCCCTTCATCTTTGGAAAAATGAATATATCTTGATTGTCTTTAAACGCAAACTCACAAAAATTTACAATTTTAAGTTATTTGAAGAAACATTATTATTTCAGTTCAGAAAATTCTGAAATATCTTGGTTTAACTTATTATTATTATCTTTTTTCCCCTACAAACATTTATTGAATAACGCAATTAACCATAATTTTTGGGGTAGTAATACATCGGCAAACGAATACCGAATCAAGAACGAGGAAAGGGGAAATTCTAAAATCATAAATCCAAAAATCACGACAATTCACAGCAACACGAATTGAGACAGTATTACAAAGACAAAACAAATAAACCAAAAATAACAAGAACGTCACAAAACTAAAGCTCTAGCAGTGTGAACCCCTATAAAAACTGAGGTATCATCAGGTGCTCCGGAAGGGTAAGTATGATCTGCTCCACGCGTGGCACGCACCCGTCACACTGCCAGTGAAAAGTCCGGTTTTGTCACAGTCGGTGTTAGTCAGTCCGGTAACAATCTCTGGATCTACCCTAAGATATCTGTTCTCATTTGTGAAACAGAAACATTGTAATGGTCTGTCAAATCGTGGTGACGACCGTAAAGCTTCTGTAGCGACAATTGCAACAGTGAATGAACATACCCTTGATGTATAAGTTTTTGAGACAGTAATTTCGCTTTGTTGACAAAGTCACTATTGGAAAGTCGAAATCATCACGCTTGTCGTAAAGTTTTGTTTTCGGACGTCCAGAGTTGTCAATGTAGAGGAATAGGTCCAGGTATGATGCTGATGATGGTGTATCAGTGGTCCCTTTAATTTCGAGTTCATTTGGGTATATAAGATGAAGGTTATCCTTAAATTGAGGATTGTTCAATGAAAGAACATCATCTATATAACGGAAACTGAAATTAAAGGATTTGGCTAGCTTATTGTCTTTTTTCTGAAATAGCCCTTGTATGAACATTGCTTCATACGAATAAAGAAACAAATCTGCAAAAAGTGGCACACAATTAGTCCCCATTGGTATCCCAATTGTCTGCTGGAAAACTTGTCCTCCAAATTCTACAAATATGTTATCAATCAAGAATTCCAGCATTGCCATGACATCCTCCTTTGTATACTTGTTGTGTGAATCAGTGTGATGTTTAACAAAATATGCCCCATCTTTACCTATCACTAAATATGAATATCTTCTTTCACCTTTTTTAGTACAGAAAGACTGATGTATTAAATCCCGGAGTACTGACTTAAGCTTATCGTGCGGAAGTGTAGTCTAGACAGTAGAAAAATCAAATGTTTTGACACTGTTGCAGTGTTTGAGTTTAGTTGAAGATAGGCCATCTTTGACTGCCGTAAGTAATGAAGTGAGGAGCTTAGAAAGTGGTTTTGTTGTGCATTTGGCAGACCCAGCAATGTATCTCTGTTTGTAAAGGCATTTATGTAATTTAGGTACCCAGTAGATACAAGGCAGGTTGTTGTTCTCTTCACTCAAACTGATACCAAAGGAAGACAATACTGATTTGTGATTGTTTAGTATGTCCTCCCTTGGTATGGTGGAGAGTTTGTATGTGGGGTTGCCAAATGAATTTTCAATGCCCATCTCCTTCATTAAGCAGTCAATGTAGAGTCTTTTGCAGATAAATGTGATGTTGTTTTGGGACTTGTAATTGAGGTACTCTGTCGCTTTGTGATTTGCGTTTTGGGCGTTATGATTTATCGCTTACTCTGTTAAGGAGTAGAAACAGAGGTACTGACAATATCAGCTTTAGGATACTCCCTCGTAATGAATCCCCTGTGTCTTGGACTCATCATCACTTCAAAGCCGTTTTAGTCTCATCGACAATGACTTTAAAAAACTTGATCTTCTACAAATTGACAAATGCAAATCAATTGCAACTCTTCACATCCTAGAACCTATTAAGACGCTAATACAAAGTCAAGTTAGTATACATTTGTTTATTTAAGTAGCGTTTTAGATTCCCAAGGTTGCATCCGGTTACTCACCCACCACTAAAATTGACCACCACAATAAAGCTGATAGTGCCATTAAACTTGTGTAAACAAACAATTTATTAAGTATAGCAGCTTACATAAATATATTACTATGCAGTTTTGTACCTTGAGAACTGTTTTGCATCACTTAAGTTGTTTTTTGTAAATTGGAGTAATAACAAAATTACCGAGCAGAGTGGTCAAGAGCCTACGTCCATGAGACAAAAAGGCAAATCAGGTTGAAACCACCAGCAAAATTTGTCGACCGTTATGGCCCTGATTGGTAGAAATGATGGGTTAAACCCCTTCCATTGCTGTAGTGTCCGGTAGCAACTAAACAGTGTAGTAAAATATCAGATGTCTACCATTATAATGTTATTTTCTATTGTGCTGTACCTAATTAATAAAATTAGCGAGAAAGGTGAGTATGTGTGCATGTTATTGGTGGATGAATGTGTCTGTGTTTGAAAGTATATATGATTTTGTTATGCCCGAAAGGGCCCTGTTATTAGGTCAATAAATAATATGGATTGATTTGATTTATCCCTTCTAAATAAACTTGTCAGAAATTATATCAAACTCCAATGTGTCACGTGATTTGATATCTTAATAGATATTGGAAGAAAGATGTTATTTTTTCCCATAAATGAACCCTTGTGTGAACCCTTCCAATTAATATTGCATAAACGGTCATTATCAAATTGATTTTAATTTCAAAATTATCATTTCCCTAATATGGACAGTAATATTCCAACTTGTTCTGCTTATGGAGTGAATGTTTCACACTTTATTCGATGCTAATTATATTGTACCAACCATTTCATCGCATATAAATGTTGACAGGGCGTATTAAAAAGGAGGCAAATCAAGCTCAAAGATATTATAAAGAGTGCTTTAATATGATAAACAAGACAATACTACATGTATGTCTATTGTAAGTTTTATTTTATTTCAGTAACAGCTGCAGTCACTAACTGTATAAGTGTCAGAATTGCTGCCTCGACTCAGTTACTCTTTACTACAATTAAACTTTCGGGTGTGTTTGTAATAGTAATGGGTGGAATTGTTATGTTATCACGTGGTAAGGACAAATATTATTTAGTGTAGCACGACACAACGACAAGAAAAGCATAAAAAGAATAGGGTTAAATTTGATCGGTTAATATCGTTCTATTTAGACGATGTATTTAAACGATAAAAAAAAGCCTTGAAAACATCATTCTATGCAATAACATGTATGAATAACTGCTTTTTCGGATTGTACATTATTCACCATAAAGAGGAGTTGGTTTTCGACATATTGTACGATATATGACGTTTCAAATCTGTCAGAGACGTCACAAAGGAAAAGTTGTCTAATTACTTTTCCAGTCTGAAAATCATCCTATCCATAATCCAACTCTTTATTTTTCAAATACACGTATGAACTGCGTAACAATGTCTATCTACCTTAAGTACGGAAAACACAAATATTAAATCATGTGCTTCTTTAAAGCCAGTAAAAAACATAACTGGGTTAATATTTCAATAGAGAAACACGACCATAATGCCATTCAAAAATGGTTGTGAACTTCAACAATGAAGCCATATTTTCTAATTTCATCTAAATTTATTTGACTTTTTAATCAACATTGTTCAGTTTTGATGCACGTTATGACATATTATGTTTCTATCCTTAATGACGCATGCCATACTGTGAAAGTACTTTTGTTGTGGTGCTCCAATTTTCGTGGATTTCATGGTTCTCTTAAACCATGAAATTATGATCCCAACGAAATGCATTTTCCCTTGTGCTTCAATACAAAAAAAATGAAACTACGAATTGAAGTACCAACGAAAAGAGATCTTTATGAAAACCACGAAAATTGATGTCCACAAATAAAAGTACATCCACAGTATACTTATAAAGAAACATCTTGACCAATTGAACAGTAAACAGTATAAGCAATAGACTCCTTTAATATCAAATAGCTATATATTCCTACAGATTATAAAGTTTTTTACTCTGATTTTTATGTGTTTCTGGGACCAAATGAAGCTGTTAAAAAGCTCATTTACTGAATACTCAATTCGTATTTTAAAGGTTCATACGGAGGTCTGTCTACAGGATTTGATGGTTCTATAGAGAACCCTGTTACATGGGTATCTGCAATATACAGTGGCATGTGGGCTTTTAGTGGATGGTAAGTTGACTAATATAGAGTTACTGTTGTATATGCGTCATCAAAGAGTGTTGTTTTCAGTAAAGCTGTCATTTTTTTCCTTCGTTGACTCTTTTGGAATAAATCTTATATCAACTTGTGACAAAATTTCAAAAGTCTTTTTTTTTCATATTGCTTGTATTTTTGCTCTGTACGGCACATTTATATCGACTTGCATTTTTGTATGCTTATGCTTAAAAATGCTTGAACCTTTCTTTTTCGAATAAATCTATACATCAATCGTACATTTTATTATTTTCTGAAGACATATTTTGTCATCTACAATTTTTGTCAGTAAAGCGTTTACTTTTTTATAGGGTACAATACACAGGCAATTTATACTTTTTAAGGAGGCTCACTCCTGATGTTGTTTCTATCAAGGATTTCTTGAAACCTATTTTAATTTACTAAGCATTGTAGACTTAATGAAATGGTATAAAGAAATATATAGGTCCGTGTGCTTTTTACTGAAATACAATGAATTTCTCTGGATTTTCCCTTAATTTAACATTAGGATTATTTTTTGTCTAAAAGCTAAGAAGTTATATCAATAATTTTATGAAAAATTGTCTGGTGTCTTAATTTGACCTATAGAACATATTCATGAAATAAAAAGTTTGGGTCCGTGTGCAAAATTATTTAAGCCATTGAACTGGACAAAACCAGAGGAGTTCCGAAATATGACACAAATTCAAAAAATGTGGAGAGTGAGCCTCCTTAAATGGTAAGTTATTATTAAAAGAGAACCGAGAATCAAAAGAACGAACAATCCGTGGACAATGGCAACATCGGAAAGACTAAGAAACAAGGACACCAAATGAGTACGGGACAAAAAAAAAAGAAAATCAAGACACACATACAGATGAGCAACACGGACCCAATAAAAACTATGGGTGAGATCAGGTGTACCGGTAGAGTAAGCATCTCCTGCTTCTTATGAGACATCCGCCGTGTTGAACATGTCAACTCCGGTAGTAAAGTCAAATCCGAAAGAGGAAAAAGACATTTTAGTTGTAGTGGGAAAGATCTGTTGTCATCTTGGAAACAGATATCCCATAGCGATCCACAAGATGGTGATGTCGACCGAAAAACTTCTGTTGTGCTGACTTTAAGTTTTTTGTAATAAAAAAGAATAGAAATATGTTAATTCAGTGGAATGTAATCTGTATAAAGATGAATTATACTGTAAGCTATCGGCTTAAAGTGAGTTATATTGACCTTTAATTGATGTTGATTGGAAAAAGTGCACTAGTATAAATACTAGTAATTAAATACCGAAGTTACTGTGAATTTAGTTTCTGCATATGCGCATTCGGACAACTTATGTCTCTACAGATAAAATCTAAACGTTTGGAAGACCATTTACTCAAAGATGTTTAAAAACTGATAGAAAACAAGTAACCAAAATGATCTAAATGTAAATCCAAAATCAGCTAAGGACAGAGCTTTGTGTGAGGCAGATACTCCTTAGTTTTCAACAAAATAAATAACACAATACTAAAGTTACTGCAAGCTTTCTACAGATGAGTATATTGACCACTTATGTCTCTAACAGTGCAGATAAAATTTTATTTGAAAGATAAAAAAACAGATATGTTTACGAAAACAATAAGAGGATTTGGAGTAAATGCATGAAGGCTGATATAGGATAAATTACCAAAAGGATTTCAATGGAAAGCCAAAATGAGCTTAGGACACAGCTCTGCATTAGGAAAATACTCCTTGATTTTTGTAATTAATGTATTAAGTAACCCTACCGCTGGCTTTTGCTAGTGCCGGTACCAAGCCCGGCTGTCCCGAGTTCCTATCGTTGTCTACGTTTGTCTTTTGTCTTATACGTGTTTTTCTTGTGTAGTTCCCTTGCAAATTGTTGCATGTAATTTTAATTTTCAGCCATTTTAGGTGTTTCCTGTTATCCATTTTTTAACATAAACAAAATTACCGAAAATAATTGTCAAAAAATCCAAAGGGAATAAAGACAAAGCAGGTGCTAAACCACATAATACCGGAAACAACTGCAATGGTCCTGCCTTTGTTCAGTGTCATGTTTGGAAGCTGATAATTTTTAAATTAAATTCCTCCTCGTCGAAAAGGGCTTATGCAATGATTAAATTTGTGGTAAATTTGGTATTTAGTTATTCGTTACCAATGGTTAATGCCTCTGCTGGTTGACTGCTAGTCCCCGAGTAGTCAGTTCTTCGGTGCTGACCTGAAAGCCGACTTAGTTTCGAAACTTGCAAAATCTAATTTTTTGTGAATGTTGTTGAAACTAAGGAGTACCTCCCTCATTAAATTTTTCCGTTCTAAGCTGATGTCGGCTTTCCATTTATATCATATTGTTTTGTTGTTGTTGTTCTCTATAAGTTTTTCAACATTATTGAGTATAAGGTCTTCCAGATGTTTAGATTTTATCTGCACTGAAGAGTCATAAGTCGTCATAATGGCTATATGCAGAAATTAGATCTAAAGGAAGTTCGGTATTTAGTTTTCTTGTCATAAATTTTCGTACTAAGATGACTATTTTAGTAAATTTCGAGATGCAAGTCCAAAATGGGGTGAAACTAGTTTTTTTTCTCTCTCCAAATGCTGAGGATGTATTGATAGGTTTATTTAGCAAAAGATGCGTAATTAATGCAAATAACATTATCAAAGTATCTTTAAGTGAGATTGAAGTATGTAATGTCTCTTTTTTGTGAGATTTTACAAAGCTCGTACAAGAAAAAGTCTGTAAGTAGGAGATCTGTGAGTAGAAGAGTACAATTCATGCCCATCTGCACACAAATTTGGTGTTAATGAATCGCACCTCAACATGCGACAACTATATTATCAACTAGTATTAATTGTGTTTGGATGCAAACACAACAATTCTCCAAAACAAACTCTTATATCAGAACGGAAAACGCTTTATATGGGATCAACAGATTCTAATTAACTTTTCTGTAAAATTTCATTGGATTCTAAGAACTTTGAATTTTCCCGTTTTTGTTCGGTATCCATGGCAACCACAGCCATTTTAAAGTCTTTGAGACCAGAAGCCAAGTCTACATATTTTAGACAATGTTCCTGTAAAATTTCATGCAATTCTGAGCACTTTGATTTCCCCGCCTTTTTTACCGTTTCCATGTTCATGCGAAGTTTGGTTTGGTTAAGATTGGATCACTGGTGTCCGAGACAAAACTCGTGAAACAACGGAAAAGGGAATAAAAAGAAGAAACATAGCAAAACAATAAGTCTCCCCAGACTTCGTTTGGGAGACTTCATAAGAAAATCAAGCTGCTGCACACCTGTTTTCATCCTTGCATACAATTCCTTTTAAATAGTCCCCGGACCGAACAGCATATCTGCCCTGGAAAATTAGTTCGCTGTACTCATCGGTATAACAGCATTTTTTTTTTGTTGCAACAGAAAAACACACATTTCTAGTATATGAAACCATTTTATAATTGGCGCCCATGATTTCAGAAAATTGATCTAAGAGTTGAAAACTCTAATTAATTTAAACAGAAACAAAAAATCATGTTCTTATAACATGTTATATGTTTGAGGAAAGGATTCACCTGTATTCTTGTACCGTATTTTTGTATCTATGAGATCGTGACTCGCTTTTAGCTAATTCAAAGCAAATATGCCAAATTCTGGTGTTGTTTTTTTAACTTTGAATGCAATTTAAGTTAATTAAAGCGATTTCATTGTCAAAATATACAAAACAAACATGAAACAATCTAAAACAAAGCAAAAAACCTGATTTAAATACGTAAAATCAGACACAAGGTACAAAAACAGAGAGAACCATGTACATGGTAAAAAGGGTCTGTCCTCTAATTCATGGCCTCTCTCTCTGGCATGATTATATCTACTTGAATCATAGATTCCACCCAATTCAGCCCATATGGTAAAACAGAGTCTCCAGCTTTCTCACTATGTCGGAGTGACAGTCCACAAGGAAGATAATTAATTATTATATTAATATTTTTACAAATTACAATATTCTGCATGCATTATATTGCACAACCCCATACAAATATTGGTAACATTTATAGTATTTACAAAATTACAGAAAACAATGTATATATATATAT